>JAHPZR010009847.1:0-5000 GCA_019787425.1 Platygyra sinensis
TTCAGAAGACTCAAACGGTAAGAATCAGCCTTAGTACCATTTACAAATTGTTGTAAGTGCTTTTCGTAGCAATGTTCTAGTAATTAAGTTTGGTTATTTTCATTTTTTCATCACCCAGATTCTTATCTCGGGTAACCTGCATTCTTCACTCGCTACCTGTGAATAAACATCGTTTTTGTTAAGTCTTGAAACTCGCATAACAATAGCTAGCGCTATGAAGCACATAACAATAACTAGCGCTATGAAGCGCATAACAACAACTAGCGCTATGAAGCACATAACAACAACTAGCGCTATGAAGCGCATAACAACAACTAGCGCTATGAAGCGCATAACAATAACTAGCGCTATGAAGCGCATAACAATAACTAGCGCTATGAAGCGCATAACAATAACTAGCGCTATGAAGCGCACAGCAACAACTAGCGCTATGAAGCGCATAACAAAACTAGCGCTATGAAGCGCATAACAATAACTAGCGCTATGAAGCGCATAACAATAACTAGCGCTATGAAGCGCATAACAAAAACTAGCGCTATGAAGCGCATAACAATAACTAGCGCTATGAAGCGCATAACAATAACTAGCGCTATGAAGCGCATAACAATAACTAGCGCTATGAAGCGCACAGCAATAACTAGCGCTATGAAGCGCATAACAATAACTAGCGCTATGAAGCACATAACAATAACTAGCGCTATGAAGCGCACAGCAATAACTAGCGCTATGAAGCACATAACAATAACTAGCGCTATGAAGCGCATAACGATAACTAGCGCTATGAAGCGCATAACAATACCTAGCGCTATGAAGCACATAACAATAACTAGCGCTATGAAGCGCATAACAACAACTAGCGCTATGAAGCACATAACAATAACTAGCGCTATGAAGCGCATAACAATAACTAGCGCTATGAAGCGCATACACAAAAACTAGCGCTATGAAGCGCATGACAATAACTAGCGCTATGAAGCGCATAACAATAACTAGCGCTATGAAGCACATAACAATAACTAGCGCTACATGAAGCGCACAGCGATAACTAGCGCTATGAAGCGCATAAAAGCAGCTAGCGCTAAGAAGCGCATAACAACAACTACCGCTAAGAAGCGCATAACAACAACTGGCGCTATGAAGCGCACAGCAACAACTGGCGCTATGAAGCGCATAACAATAACTAGCGCTATGAAGCGCATAACAACAACTAGCGCTATGAAGCATATAACAATAACTAGCGCTATGAAGCGCATAACAATAACTAGCGCTATGAAGGGCATAACAACAACTAGCGCTAAGAAGCGCACAGCAACAATTAGCGCTATGAAGCGCATTACAATAACTAGCGCTATGAAGCGCACAAAAACTAGAAATAATGCGATATACACTAAGTAACGCTATAAAGCGTGAAAAACGCCACGTAAGGCCTTGAGGCGTGGCGCTGCAACCCGAGTGACGTTCTGCCCTTACTGGCGATAACCGAAGCATTTTTGCTGTCTGTGTACAATTTGACTACTTTGCCCTGGATAAGCGACTTAAACGCGAGTAAAGGATAGCAAGCAGTTCCCTACCATTGCTATCAAGAGTGGATTCCATGGAGGAAAAAGCTTTGTAAAACAGTTCAAACTCCTCCTTGTCAACAAAAAGGGCATGTCCCCCACAAGAGAAGGTACTAGCGTCAGTACAGATTATAGAAACTGGCCGAGAGTACTCAAATAACTTCCTACAGTTGAGCTTAGAACAATTATCGATCCAGAAATGAATTTCGTCCAAGCATTGTGGATAAAACTGGAAACGACTTAAATCAAGAGGAGTATCCCTAGCATCCCGAAAGGTGACTGCAGACTGCAAAAGTCTCGACATAATGAGGGAAATATTACGAACACATGGAGATAAGGAAATAATCTTACCAACAATAGAGGCGACAAAACGGGGGGTGACAAAAGGCAAACGGTCCTTGAACAGGCTTAGAGCAGATAATAATCTATCGATACGAGGTTGAGGGATGGACAAAATGGCACTAAGAAGGTCCCAAGAGATACCTAACCATTCTAAACGTTGAACAGGGGTCCAAACAGATTTATCGCAGTTAGGCACCAAACCCGCTCTGACCAAATCAGACCGAACAATGTCGGAACAGTGTTGTGTCGAGAGAAAATCATTTTCGCAGCCAGCTCCGTCATCTAAATAAAGGACTAAATGAATTCCTAAGCCTCTCCAATAGCGTACTAGCGGGCGGAAAATCTTCGTAAACAGGTAAGGAGCAGACGAAAGCCCAAAAGGTAAAACAGTAAAACAAAAATATCGGTCTTTAGCACCACCCAGAGCCCACTGAAAACCCAAGAACTGTTGATGGGACTGACAGATATCAATGTGGTGGTACCCCGATTTCAAATCAAATTTGTACATGTAGCCACCACGCGACAAGTACTGGAGGAAAACTTTCCAATCTTCCATTTTGAATTTGGCTTTTGGGATATAACTGTTAACGTGACGGAGATCTAGGATGAGCCTAGGCTTCCCATCCGAATTAACAGACCCTGAAAGAGGATTGATGACCGTAGGAGGTGTAAGGACTTCGGATATCAAACCCAATTCAAGAAGATCGCAAACAGCAGAGGAAACAAAATCACCGTGTTCAAGAGCCGATCTGTTATTAGACAAACAAACGCCGGGAGGGACAGTCTCAAAGTGGATAACATACCCTGACCTGATAGTTTCTATGACCCAAGGAGGTGCCCCAATCTCAACCCAAAATAGTAAGTGTGCCCTTAGTCGACCCTTAACTACCGCTGCTGCGGTACCTTGCTCATACTCATACAAGTTCTCTTTATAAAACGCTAGAGAATTGTCAGTAAACTTATCTTCCATAAGTGCCATGAACTCCTGGGCAACATCAGGTTGAGGGACGGTGGAAACAGTTCCTTGGCCGGTGCACAATAAATCTGAAACGCTAGAAGACAAGTTGTCCAAGAACTGCGAGCGTGAGTTAGCGTGTGGTGGACGTGCTGGGACTTGCTCCGGCGGCGTGAACAGCATTTCCGGCGGTGAAGGTTCGGGCAAGCCTGACGGGACATTCTCTCCACCAATGTCCGGAGGAGCCACAGAACGGGTGTAGACAAAACGTGGGGTAGGCCATGGCCTACGCCATGGCCTACGCCATGGCCTACCCTGTGGCCTACTCTATGGCCTACCGGTGGTCAAATTAAAAAAAAAAAAAAAAAAACGCAGAGCATTGCCGCAAATGTAACCCGGTAGAAGTGTTCAGTATTTGCTCAAAAATATGCAAATAAGTTACAACCAATCACTGCTCAGTGTTCCCACGATACTTTGTGCATTTGATTATGTCGATTCGCGGAAAGAGAAAGCACTTCAACCAAACTTTCCAGAATTATCGTTTCTGCGAAATAGCAAGGAATTCAACAAAATCAGTTTTTCATTTCAAAAGTGTGTGAGAATTAACATTTATACTCGGACCATAGTTACGGACGACCGAAGCGATGGAAGCGCAAAACTGTTTCAGTATTTGAAAGCTTCAAACGAAATTTGTTTAATATCGTAGACACTGCCGGCGGGTTTAGACTTACTAAATTATTTCACACTCGTTAAAACAGAAATAGGTTTTATTTTACATACCTCACGTCCGAGCCGTCCTCAGACATCTTCCGCGTGAGAAAAGCGGGGTTTCCAAACGAAACTGGAACCCAGTCCACAACGACTGCTGGTTTTTCTTACTGTCACGCGATGGTCACACTAGTAGTGATGTTGCCAGGTTGAGTTTATCCGGCAGCCTGCTCCTCCATTCCTTATTCTATCAGTAGGTTAATACTGATCAAACCGTGGCCGCCAAAACAGCAGAAGAAACTCGTTGGTGAGACAGTCCTAACGTTCAATGATTTGCAGCGATGCTCTGCGTTTTTTTTTTTTAAATTTGACCACCGGTAGGCCATAGAGTAGGCCACAGGGTAGGCCATGGCCTAGGCTATGGCCTAGGCCATGGTGTAGGCCATGGCGTAGGCCATGGCGTAGGCCATGGCCTACCCCACGTTTTGTCTACACCCCCACAGAACCGGCAAGCACCTCTTTGGCGATTGTAGGAATCCCTGGGTTGTTGGTACAAGGCAGCGTTTGAGGAGGCGAACTGACCACGCTGGAAGTGTCCTCGAAGGGTGTATGGCTGAGAAAACGGCGGATATCTTCCCTGCAAGCGTTCAGCATTTTGGCGTTTGACACGACTGCGGGTCTTGACTCTCAGAGCTTCCCTTTCAGCAGCGCGGATCCTTTTATCGTCCTCTAAGTCAAGGGCAACAGCGTTGCTCTCGTAATGTTTGACCGTGAGCCAACCTCCTTCGGAAGAATCAGCAATTCGGATCTTTCTGTTGCGTTCCTTTAGAAGTTTAATAGAATCGTTCAAAAGTAGAGATGCTTTCGCTGAATCTTGAACAAGAAGTGCCTTCGAAACGCTTTCGAGGAGATCCAAAACTTCAAGGTCGAACTTATAGTTCCTTTCGTTTCCAGGGTAGGAAAACTTGAGCTCGCTCTCGACTTTGAGCTGTTTAGAGACGGATAATGCAGACTCGGCGTCGGTAGAAGCCTTCTCAAGCTAAGAAGAGAGCTCAGAAGTGTGAGACTTGAATTGCTCGAGTAGGAAGGTAGGGAACTCAGTTAAATCCTGTCGAGTAACCGTTTCTTGTTCGTCGCCCGGCATCGAACAAAAAAATCTGAACCGTTATAAAACAACGTACAACTCGAGTAAACTGGTCGGCGTCAAGTGGTGTGATATTCACAAGGAATGGTATATAAAGGCCTAATTATCCCAGTGGGATCTAATACCAGGCAACCTAATCAAACACCTAAAAGAAATACATTCTGTAGGCGGCGTTCAGAGCCACCTTAGATTTTCGAAAATTTAAGGTGGCTCTGAACGCCACCTACAGAATTTTTTTAAACTTTGCCAAAAGTTGCGCCTAATCATGCTTATCAAATCTTGATAATATAAA
>JAHPZR010009847.1:10000-21324 GCA_019787425.1 Platygyra sinensis
TCAATCGAGTAAATATGCCATAAAATTTGAGCGATGGAGAGGCAAATTAGCATTCAAGAGACTGTGTACTCTACTTTTTGCAAGAGAGATTTGCTGTCCAATCATGCCAAACACAAGCAATGTCAAATAGGAATAGTGGCTGGTGATGTATATGTAATCTTAATTTTGTTCTAGAAACAAGGTGCGTAAACAACTGGAACAAAACCTTGAGCTAGATATTAATTGTATCTGTCAACAATCATTTTGAAAATTTCCGCAATACTAGTGAAGTGAACACAAACAATTGCCAAGATAGGAATATGACATTGTGATTTCCGTTTCCAAGAAAGGAAACTATGGCTATTTATGTTGTGTACATGACAGTCTGGAAGACCCTTTTTACTTTGTATTGCATCATGCTGAGAAGACTCCAATGGTTGACTCACGATGCACTTTTTATCAGGTCGGACTTATGGCATAAAGGCAGGGATTTTAAACTATTGACGTTGGGGCAGAGCATCCTTGTGTACACCTTGGTTAGGCCCCTTCTCCCTCCTCCCGGCAAAGTTACAAGGATAAAACTTGCATAACTCTAAATAAAAACATTCCCTTCACTTTGGTTTCAAATTCAAAAACACTGAAGATGTAGCAGGGATTTTATGATAGAGTATCACTTTCAGCAAAACTTTTTCAAGTAGCCCTTCCTGGGAGGGATGCTGAAATCCTTTTAAAACGATTCTTACAGTGGAATATTTGCAAAATACTTTTCTCTCTATTCTCATTTACCAGCTAGCTAAAATCGATCATGTTTGCGGGATATCTTTTATTCATTTATTCTTTTATTCAACTTTGCTTAACTAATTAAAATACTTGTATACATAAAATTATTATTATTAGGCAGGGAGACCACTACAGCCTAGACAATAATTATTACAGTAGATCCCTCGTAAACTAAATTAAAAATTGTGAAAAAATATTCTTGGCATTCATAAGCTGATTGACTTAAAATAAATTATGAATGTCAAAACCGTGTGAGATACTTTCTGCATAATTGCAATACAGCCTTTTCATAATGCAACACTTGAATGTTAAGTTAAAGAAGCACCACAACTAAATTACCTTGGCCTAAAATGCACCGCTAGCTCACTAACATTATACAGAGAACCAACAACTCTGACTGGATGTCAATTTGGGACTGGTGATTTTGGTGAACTATCATTTAATGGCTTCCTTATGCAACAGACTGTAGAAATCAATTGACACTACATGTGTGCGTAAGTTAATATAGTAATAATTATTTTCCAATGCCAATCAAAATTAATTAATATATTCCACTTCAATTTAAAATTTGTAAGCAGTCTGTACAAACAGCCGGTAATTTGATGTTTGTTTAGTTGTCTCGTAACACTGCACATGTACTACTGGAATGAGCTTTCAAAAAGGCTTTTAAAAAGTCATGATTTCAAAAATTATCACCTACAAACTAATCATAGATCAAGGAAATGTATGCAGGCAATGTATTCACGACTTTTTCATAGTTTCCTTTGATCAGTATTCACAGCGGCCAGCTCTGGCTGTAGTTTGCAAACCGCACTTAATAGTCTCTCCAGCCAGATACACTTACCATGCTCATCATGATATTTTGGCAAGAAAATGGAAAAACAATGCATCCCGGAACTCTATCTCCCTAGCTCGGACTTGAATATGACAATTAAAGTCAACATAATGCTGAACTAATAAGCATACTGACTAATCCACCATATTGCTTGTGACATGGGCCATGCCATGACTGTCAGAAGTAAGTATCGTTTCTTTGGAAGTTGTTGACTCAATTGCATGAACCAACGAAATAGCACAAGGGATGGGCTTGTGATTTTGCTAAATGGCACCACTGCCCTGTTGTCACACTCTTCCTATTCTTTTTCTCCCCGTTTCACTGACTCCCGTCAATTTTTCTCACTACACGCGGCCCACGTTACACAGATTTAAGGCATGTTAAATAAACGAAACGTAATGATGCAATTTATCGCCTGGGGCGCAAATTTGATTTTGGGCGCCTGTTAAGACTGTGAAAGACAGGGTGCTTATTTCTTTTTGAACGTGATTAGGAGAAGATCGAGGTACTTACCTTGATGTTCTCTTGATGTGATACAATTCTTAGATGGAAAAAGAACGGATACTTTAGCCAATGGCATGATAAACGTGACATAAACTAAACGACCTAGAATTGAAACCAGTGAATGACACTTTTTCGTTTTGAATAACTAAAATTTGAACAGAATTATTTTCTAGGTGACCCGGAGGTGGGGAATTTACCTTCTATTTTGCTCTCAACCAGGAGTATCTGATTCTCTCATTGTGTCCCGCGAGAGGGAGTGGTGGTGGGGAATTTGGGCACCATTGGAACTGACTCTGCATTACCTGTGTGAACTGCAAGTTGATAAATTGATAAATAACTGAATCCTGTGCCATGTTCGTGCATGTCATCAGCTCCTCTCCACTCCCCCGGTGTGGACCCTGATAAGAGCATTACAGTCAACTCTCTCGTAAGCGGACACCCTCGGGAATTGAAAAACGTGTCCGTTAGTAGAGCTGTCCGCTTACGAGAATTATTCCCGTAAGCGGACACCAAAGAAAAATAGGGTGGATGTCCGCTTACGGGAGAGTTAATTAGCGGGTGTTAATTGTGTTTTATTGCGTAGACAAAAATAGCAACGAACGGACAGCTTGCTTTGCCTCGGACAAATTGAAATTTGTAAAAAGCGATCCCCGCTGTTCTGTTGCTCTGTTAAAGGTCATATTTTTGTTGATTTATTGCAAATTAAAGACAAATTTCATTGCCAAGAGTCAATTATGTACATGGTGTGTCCGCTTACGAGAGAGCGTAAACAAAAGAAAAATCCAATTTTCATTTTCAAAAGTGTCCGCGTCCGCATACGAGAGAGTGTCCGTTTACGGGAATGTGTAAATAGAAAGTTTGACTGAGAGGTAAAAACGGGGATTTAAAAAGCCGTCCGTAAGTAGAGCTGTCCGCTTACGAGAGTGTCCGTTAGCGGAGAGTTGACTGTATTGTGGAACAGGGTACTGGTAACATGAATTGAATTACTCTGCAACGATATTGATCTTAATAGGTGCAGCTCATTAGTAGTCCCTCAACTTGACCCGATTGCTGGGCAGTTTTATTCTCTGATAATGATCTTAATGATTGAAACTTTTTATATACTTTTGTCTTCAATGTTTTAATCTTGATTGTTTTCATAGGGTTTTTCAGCTCGTCGTGACTCAGCAAATAAAGTTTGTTACGTGTCAAAGTTGGACTCATCTTTCCCTTCACCAGAAAAAATGAAGCAGGATATGGATCTGGTAAGTTTCTTTAAAATGTTCAGTATAAACAATTTCCAACAAGATCAGTTTTCATGCTCTTATTATTGTTTTCCGGACACAGACAAGAAATTCTGATCGTCACTAATTCAAAAGTAACTATGTTTAGGAATTAATACAGAAAATGTGTTTCTTTCTAAAACACCACAGGCGTCAAAGCAATCCTTATCCAATGAAACGACAACCGTGACTTCATAGACTTGCCCCAAGTCGACCTCATGAATTTCAAGGTAGAATATGTTAGGCCGCGAAGCGGCCGAGCGAGCGACGAAGTCGCGAGAGGTCGACTTGTCTCGCTTGACAGCTTTTCATTTGCGTTTCGCGCCAAAAACGAGGAGTGGCGTGACTTACAACTGGTGTCTCAGATAACATTTGAAGTCCTTGATTGAATAGCGGAAAGAATCGGTTCCACTCCGATCGACCAAATAATCGAACGTGTGTGTTTCTCCTACCTCGATCGAAAGAGCAAATTTGTTTACTCTGTACTAAAGTTATTACGAAGAAAGATTTTAAACGAAAATTGACCAAAGCTTGTTTGAATTTTGAATTGATCGCCGGAAAGGAAACATCCAGTGGCAAAGGTTCACTTTTGACAAACATTTTGTGCCGAAATTGCGCAGACAAAAACGAAACCGTAGTTCGGAAGATTCTAGCTAGCTCAAAAAACGAACTTTTCCCAGCTCCGGTTGGCGCAGAAACAAACACATTTCTTCCAGACAGATATGCTTCCATTGTTTTGATATTCTGTGCGCGTGGCCTTTGAAGCTTCTTTAATTTAATGGGTTTTGCAATCAACCCCATATTGAATTTAACCGCAAGTCACGTTTCGTTGAGCATAGTTTGTCCATTCGGTCCCCAAGGGATATCTAGGAGACCTCTGATTCGTTTAAGCCCAGCGACCCGGTTTTGGGTCGCTAAAATTGGCGCCAATCAAGTAAGAAAAGTTCTTCGTCCGGGGCCGTCGAGAAAACCAGGAACATGGAACATTCCGGAACATCCCGGAACATCCCGGAACATCCCGGATCATGGAATAATTATCATAATTATGTGAAAAATTATGTATAAAAATCAAAATTAAATTAAACAAAAATAAACTGGTATCACCTTGGAAAATAAAAAAACCAAACAAAACAAAACAATAAAGGCTCGCAACTTAAAAGTGATCCATGAATGTGAACAGTGATCATCGCAGTAAATTTTCCAATTCAAGCAATTGGAAAGAAGCCTGAAAAAATCAGGGCTTCAACGGGATTCGAACCCATGACCTCCACGATACCGGTGCGATGCTCTACCAACTGAGCTATGAAGCCACACATTGAGAGCAAGGTCAATTTATTGAGTTCATATTTTCCCGTGCAGTGAAATGATGATGTGAAGTATATATGAAATAACTCATATTTGTACTGCGGTTGTAGATGAATGTGAACAGTGATCATCGCAGTAAATTTTCCAATTCAAGCAATTGGAAAGAAGCCTGAAAAAATTGACCTTGCTCTCAATGTGTGGCTTCATAGCTCAGTTGGTAGAGCATCGCACCGGTATCGCGGAGGTCATGGGTTCGAATCCCGTTGAAGCCCTGATTTTTTTCAGGCTTCTTTCCAATTGCTTGAATTGGAAAATTTACTGCGATGATCACTGTTCACATTCATCTACAACCGCAGTACAAATATGAGTTATTTCATATATACTTCACATCATTAAAAGTAATCCACCCCTTTCAGTCACGTGACTGTCACTTATTAGACATACAATTTCTCATGAAGAATCTAATTCTCTAAAGAAGAACAAATTCGGAAACAAGAAGCTGAAATTGCAAGGAAAACTCATGAAATAGCTTCACTAGAGCAGTCATTCTCACAGAGACCCATAGATTCTACAATTAGCAACAGCCTGTACAGAGTGTCATTTGCGGGCCGGCCATACACGCGCAAATTAAGTTCGTGAATGAATGCTGTACTTCAGTAGCACGCCTATTTGGAGATTCTTAAAAAGAGAGATGTTAAATCGTTTTCATTAATTATGTATCTTAGTTATACGTTTGTGTTTACCTAAGTCTAGAATAGCAAATTTTACAGTGTTGAATTTGAGCATTTCTAACCAGCCCCGAAATTTGTCAGACATATTCGACAGCGAGTTACTAATTTTAGAACCGTGGGAACTGCAATTTGACCGAATAACTTTCAATATTTTTGTCTTTATTTTCAACATTACTGTACTTACTGAAATACTTGTTTTTTACCAATTAAATATAGGTGGTTTGTGTTCTGCAAGAAAATAGCTGATCTATGCTTAAGGCCTATCAAATTAAAAAAAAACCGCTATTTTATTGATTTTAATAGTTAATGGGTTATTTACAGTCAGCGCTTACCGAAACTACGACACGAATAAAACTAGCAGCGCTTACCAAAACAACAACAAATAAATAAAACTAAGTTAAATGCACCTGATACTCAACATCAAATTCTGTGTATAAATTGAACCTGTATTCAATACTGGTTAACTATACAGTGTTGAAGAAATGAACAAACACATTTGTGTGTTTACATTTTAAGATCACGTACTTTTAAAATTTTTTATATTAAATGAAAAGC
Organism: Platygyra sinensis; assembly: GCA_019787425.1. Lineage (NCBI taxonomy): Eukaryota > Metazoa > Cnidaria > Anthozoa > Scleractinia > Merulinidae > Platygyra > Platygyra sinensis. The sequence continues at coordinate 15,952 of JAHPZR010009847.1, forward strand.
TGACTTTTGACAAGTCTTTACACTCTATCAAGTATCCAACTTGATTATCAGGGGTGAATTTTTCGCCTGCTGGCTTCATCATCTTTTTCCAATTCATTCAGTTTCCCTTCTGGTAAGCAGTCTCGGACAGCACGGCCTATTTTGCAGAAATAGAAGCTGTTACCATGGACTGCGCCTCGATATTTTCTTTAATGCCCTTGTTAGTTCTCGAAGGTCTACATTTTATCAGCAGCTGGACCAAATCTAGTTCTGGTTTTGCCAGGTTTTTCGGTTGACCCCTAGCTGCCGTATGGAGAGGGAGATTTTCTCCCGCTTACTTTGTACTTTAATCCTATCGCTTTAAAACTTCCTGGGTAGTACTCTGTTGAAACATTCCCGCCTCCACTTAAAATATCATCAATATTCAGTTACCCCATATACTTTTCAATTGATTTCCCACGGTGGAAAGTTCTTCCGTACGCATTCGTTTCGAAGCAAAGTTCTTCTGCCCGCGAAAAGAAACATATATAATGTCACGTGACCAATCTGAGCGCTCCAAATGGTCAGGCAAGCAAGCCCAAAATTTTATTTTACGTATTTTTCTCATATTTATCATAATTATTCGATGTTCCGGGATGTTCCGGGATGTTCCGGGATGTTCCGGGATGTTCCATGTTCCAGGTTTTATTGACGGCCTTCGTCCGGCGGGTACTGAATAAACAAGACGAAGGACTTTTCAGAAAGTCTAGTAACTTCAGTGAGGAGAGTGTTGGGTTTTGCAAACCGGGCGGCCTTATCTCAGAGGATTCTGAAATTCTGTGGCGCTTTTCCCATCTACGAAATCGAAATAAAGGTCATCTCTTTTGAATCCTTGAAAACAACAATGCGCGAGGTTTCTGGTAAGAAAACATTTAGCATATAACATTTTATAGTCTTAAACAATGATCCTCTCTTTTCTTAAACTTCGAGATCGCGTTTGGGGGATTGGGTTGGGAGGAGGCGCAGAGAGAGAGAGCCGAGTAGCGGAGTGAAGGGTGTACTTTCCTTTCTTAAAAAGGGAGAGAATAGACCTTTTTCGACTGGGCTGTTTGTTACCCCATTACAGACCATGTGATGATACCCTTGAGAATTCTTGCTTTCAAATTTTCAAATAGTCGCGTGCATATGATAATAGCACGTGGTCTGTAATGGGAAAACAAACAGCCCGATCGAAAAAGGTCTATTAAAAAGAGCCTTTAAGCACAAATTTATTTACCTTTGTCAACAAAACTAAAAATTAGATGCATCGATAAATACAACTATACCCCAAATCTGAAAAGCGTCAGTTAGATTTTTCACTCTTAATTCTCTGAGGTAAACGTTGATAAGGCCGAATTAGTAGAATTAAAAAAACGCTCAACTGAATTGTCATTTGAAATTGAATCCTGCTCATCGGTTTCTTTTCAAAAATTTCGAGTTTTAAATTTTAGAAACCGCTAGTGTCCTTGGTCTTCTCGGAAATTTGACAATCTATTTGACTCTGAATGGTCCTTCAAAACTTCGGAGAAACGGGAAAACTTGGCCATATTGTTGACCACATGAAGTCGCTGCAAAGCGAAGCCTTGCTTTCTGAGGGTCTCAATTGGGGCTTATTGTCAATTAGTATAAATCTACTAGCGTTCTATCACGAATGCCGCTCTCCGATTGGCTACGCTACTCACTATCTATTCTAATTGAATTGCTCTCTGTCTCTCGATTTCTATGTAACCTTGTCAACTATCACGCGTTATAAGTTTACCACTAAATTTTCTCCGATCCTTAATGGTTTAAATCGATATGAGAGACACTATTAAACAATTAGATTATGAGCTCGAGATTTCTATCGCGTGTTAGTATAAATCTACTAGCGTTCTATCACGAATGACGTCCTCTGATTGGCCTCGCTACTCACGTTCTATTTAACAATTAGACTACGAGCCCGAGTTTTCTACGAGCAGATAGTCAACGAGGCGCAGCCGAGTTGACTATCGCTCGTAGAAAACGAGGGCGAGTAGTCTAATTGTTTTAGTATAAATTTACCGTAGTCTCATTGCATAAAAAGAAAAAAAATGTCAAGTAACGCGTAGAAAAGAACTGTTTTATTATGTTACATCAGGTTCAAACGTGATGCGTGATGTGCACTGATGCGTAACTGCTGACTATCGGCAGATAGTCAACGATAATATAGCCAATCAAATTCACGGATTCGCAATAGACTACGGTAAATTTATACTAATCTGTGATAGATAGTGAGTAGTGTAGCAGTGTGGCCTTGTTAACAAAATAATGGCACTTCTTGGCGTTCTCGAGGTGTCTCTAAAGATAAAATTTTGAACGACCTAGTAGATTTATACTAAAACAATTAGATTATTCGCTCCCGATTTCTATGCGTGATAGTTGACTCGGGCTGCGCCCTCGTCAACTATCACGCGATAGAAATCGAGAGCGAATAATCTAATTGTTAAATAGTTGACGAGGGCGCAGCCCGAGTCAACTATCACGCATAGAAATCGAGAGCGAATAATCTAATTGTTTTAGTATAAATCGACTAGTCGTTCAAAATTTTATCTAAATCCTCTTTAGAGACACCTCGAAAACGCCAAGAAGTGCCGTTATTTTGTTAACAAGGGCACACTGTTATGCTACTCACTATCTTTCACAGAATAGAACGAGAGTAGCGTAGCCAATTAGAGGACGTCATTCGTGATAGAACGCTAGTAGATTTATACTAACAGCCCCCACAAGCGAGGCTTCGAGGGCAAATATGCTAGTTTCAAGAGCGTCAAATTACCAAGGGGCAACTATCAGATCGATAGTTCCGAGACATAAACACTCTATTGTCTTTATTATTGTTCTCCACGAAATTTTCTTCCGCGCGCCAGTTCAAAAATCGTATTGAATTATTCTCAACATTTTTAGATGAAAGCTGTTAAAGTCAAATGAAAAATATGAAAAAAAAAAAAACAAAAACGGACAAACCCACTCAATTGTTTATTTTCTATAAGCCCGCTTGTTTGGTTTACAGAAAAATCCTCACGGACGAGTACTATCCATCCGGGTATTTTCCTCGGCCGGGCACTATGGGCTGTTGGCAAGAACTTCATCCCACAATATTGGACAAAATAAATGGAACATCTGGACCACCCCTCCCCCATTTCCATGATGTCAAAATGGCGCGCTTTTGCTCCTTCGCGCCTTCATCATTGCTTTAGGGGTGATGGGGGATAATTGTTCCATTTTATACTGTCCAAAATTGTCTGAGAAGGACACTGGCGTTACAAGAAGCTATGTTTGCTATGCAGATCACATCTGATCTGTTGTCGCATTCTCGCTAACCAAGGGAAAAGAACGTTAGCGGAACTAAAATCTTATGATCTCTGTTCACGACTCAAGCAGAATTGAAATAAAATCACAACAAGGTTTATTTTTGGTGTCATGTATCTTAGTGATATGAAAATTGAATATGCATTGAAATGCGTGTTGAAGTGTTGTCTCAGAAAAGCGAAGTTATTTCTCTAATAAGGCCGATTTACACGGTACGACTTTGTCGCATGCGACAAGTTTACGACAGGCCTACGATATGAATTGTTTCGTGTAAATAAAACCTACAACTCGCTTACGACTGTTGTATACGTCAAAAAAATTGTTGTAGGATTTTAAAACATGTTTCAAAACGCTGCGACAATCGTAGCCAAACTCTATAGAACATATGCATTTTGTGACAAATTTCTACTGAGTAGGGGACGAAGGAGAAATTCTTGCGTCAAAATGGCGGACGAAGTTGTTGTTGACTGGTTCACATGAAGTCGTTTCTCGAAAAGTACGGAACGGATTAAAGCGAGAAACATCTCGTTAGAAAGTTTTTTCAAAGCGCAGGACGGCTAAAATATTTGTTTACGTTTGTTAGAACTTTTTCGCTCCGTAAATCCCGGTGCAAACTTTTGCATATTTAATTTTGTAAGTGAAAATGTCGTACGCGTGTAAATGGTCCCAAGTCATATCGTAGGCTTGTCGTAAGCTTGCCACATGCGTCAAAGTCGTATCGTGTAAATCGGGCCTAACGAAGCCAAATATATTTTATTGTTGGACAGTTGCGCGCGTGGGAAATCATGAAAAATATCAAACGCTGCACATCTCCGATTAAGCTACGTTTCTTAGTTTTTCAGAACTAACCTTGAATTTTGGTCCTTTTAAAAGTATTTTATCGATACTTTCACACCGGTTGATTTTTGTGCACCTCTGACGAGGTGGCAATATGAGGTGTACGTGGAGGGAGGGTCATTAATGAGGGAGATGGAGTGAATGGCAGTGCGCTGGCATTCTTTACCAGCGAATTTTACGATGAAAAAAAAAAAGCAGTTCAACTTATATTACCCGCAGAAAGGAAAAAAAAGGAAAAATAGTAGGAGAAGAAAATGGTCTCGACCCGGAGAGAGTTCATGCACGCCACTTAGACCTGCGACTTACGCGCTTAACCAATGCGCTACTTTAACCCTCGCGCTTTTAGCCCGTTATTTTTTAAAGCCTTAACTTTCCAGGCCCTTATTAGATATTAGTCTATTTTGTTTCTGTAACATAGATTTTTTTAATTAAAAGAAGATGTCTGACACGATTTTTATCTGCGTTAAAATAAAATTCAACGATTTACAAGTTGTCTAATGACGATTCTTTAAGGTTATCCATGGTTTTGTAGCAGGGCAGTAAAAAACTCTTAGTTCATTGTTTATTTCATTGATCGCCAAAATCGTCAAAAACCGTCTTAAAACCGTCCAAAACCAACCTTAAATCGTATGAAGTTTGTCGTAAACCGTCACAAAAACGTGCAAGAATCGTTTCAACATAGTACAAGCCTGAATGCCCGTAGAGAACGGTACTTTTATTGACTTCAGTTTTTCGCCTTTTCGCCATTATTTCGTATTATGTCAGCGATACGGCTATTCATGGACTCTTTAGTTTTATTCAGCTCCTGAGAAATACGATAGATTGTTCTGTACTTAATATCTGGCTTAATGTGAAATTTAAAGTTGTCTTTAGAATTTAGATTGCAGCTTAGTGCTTCGTCTGGTGTTCGTTTTTGCCAATGGCAGTTTGTACTGAGCTTTTCGAGCATTGATATGGATCGTTATTAATCTAGCTGTGTGCTCTGGAAAGCTAAGGTTAGAATTACGCCTCAATTTATTCATTGTTACCAAAGTACACTTTACTTGTAGTACCTAAACTTAGATTATTAGCGTTACCCTTGAGCTCTGACGCGCGTGACTGTGACCAACACCACTTCCTTGTAATGCCGATAAATGTGCTGACATATTAGTTCCTAATTACTGGCTCCCTTTGTCTTGTCACGTTGAAACCCTGCATACAATCTTGGACAAAATA
>JAHPZR010009849.1:5000-7500 GCA_019787425.1 Platygyra sinensis
ATCCTACACGATAACCATTGCGATGAGTGGAGTTCGATAAAGTTCATCCTCCTTACTGACATTCAATCAATGCCTCCAAGATAATCCACCCCATTCCTAACCTCATTGCTAGCCCTTGTTCTTAAACAACAATCCATAAAAGTAGTGAAGCCTTCCAGCGTCAGTCCCTTGCTTGCTAAAACGAAATACTCACGCGCTGTTCCAATCCTTGCGCATGTTGCATGCTGAAATGGTAATTTTAGCGTCCGAAGTGGATCTAATTTGTCTGTCACGCAATAGTCACTTGAAGGGATTTTTGTCACGCATTGCCAAAAATGGTTAAAAAGAATAATAAATAGAAAGATTCAATGAGTCGTTCAAAGCAAAAAAAAATATTTTAAAGCCAAAAGGATCCTAACGTGACCCGTAAAATATGGCGCCGAAATTTCCCGGCGGAGAAACTGTGCATTTATGTGTTCTGGGCTCGGAAGGGGGTTGGGATTACTCTGCTATATGGGCTATCAGAGGTATGGGTGGTCGCAAAGGGTATGGCTTTTGGCTGTTTATGTCTAAAAAAGGTGTAAATTTTATACACATTGGACTGAAATAGGGTGTGTTTTTCACCCTGGCTTGGCACCAGGCATTTTGTTTACAATCATGACTCAATCAGTTTAAGGTCTGGGTCAGGAATTTAAAGTAGAAATATGGTTGGACAGGTATATTTTGTTTTATCAAGCTGAACTTTTCCCTGATTATAAATCTCGGCGTCCTGCCGTGCCCTAACATGCCACTTTGACCACGAAACATGTCACGTGATTATTTTTGTTAAAATTTAGTAAATCGGCGAATTGGCGGCAAATTTTTAAGTCTATTGATCAATAAATGAGCGTTTTCGCCGCAAATTGAAATTATCTACCTTGCTACGTGTGGAATGATCTTCCTTGATTTCGATTTTAGAAGATATAAATGATCAAAAGTCGATTTAAATTAAAAAAGACGACCTTTTACCATATTTCTATTTTTTTTCTGTGAGAAGAGGGACGTTCATTCCAAACGTGAGAGGATGAAATTAATTGACCTACGTCTAAACCGCGTTATTGCAGGATGATATTACTAAAATTAAGTAATGGCTTTTTTGCGCTTAACGTCACGTGGTATGTCACGTGACCCCTTAGAAGTACTAATTCTACTTTAAAATGTTCACGACGTTGCCAAAAATGTACAACTGGACGTGCTAATTAGAATTCGACAAAAAAAGGTTACAGGAGCCATTCTTGAGATACAAACCCATAAATCTGAAATAAAGGGTGTTTAAAATGGGTTATTCTTTTGTAATAGTAATCTTTAACGTCACAAACTTGCTTGAGAGGCGGGTGGCCACATGCCGGATCGAGCGGTCCGGGTTTGAGCTCTGGCCTGGGGCCGCCTCGCGTTGTGATCTTGGGCATAGAAATGAAAATATACTGCAAAGGTTGGTCAAGACAACGTGAACATAGGCGTTGTTACAATATTTCGGCTGGCCAACACCAGCCTTCTTCCGGTTTATTGAATGGATAAATGCTGCTTACAGATCTTTATATTCACCGGAAATGACATAAAAAGGCTACGTGATGTGTAACATTAGTAAAAAAAGGAAATGCATAAAAGGTAATAATACATGATAACAAGGTAAATAAACAAAAGAAAATTAAAAACTGCTAAATTAAATTACATTTCATCTCTTCTGTTAAGGCCTACAGGCTCCAGTGTTTTTCCTCTGTGTATGAGGAATGCCTCACGAGCCTTTCTGATGGAGTCCCGACTAGTGTGCAGTTGTTCGAGCGGTATAAGGATCATGTGATCCTCCGCGTGACCACTAGTCAGGAAGTGTCGTGAAACACGCAGTGGGGGTATAACTACAAAAGGGGTTTATAATTGGTCGCCTATGTTCATTAAAACGGTCTTTAAGACGACGTCCACGCCTATGTCCACGTTGTCTTGACCAACCTTTGCAGTATATTTTCTATTTTTAAAGTTTTTGGTCTGGTCACGATCTATTTTGATCCAACGTAGAGCAAGTCTTGATCGTACACGGTTTCTGCAGTGGTTTAATCCTTAAAAAGTTATAGAAATGAAGTCCAACATCAAACGCCATATTTACATTTCGACGAGAAGAGAACATAAGGTTTCCTCTTTACAAACAAGAGACTGACGCCCGGGGGGGGGGGGGGTACTCCCTTATATGGGCTATATAGGTATGTGCGGCCCCAAAGGGTATGGTTTTTTCAGCCGTTTTAGTCATAAATAGGGTATCAATTTCGGCTGATTTTGGCCATTTTGGTCATAAATAGGGTATGGTTTTTGGACTCTAGCCTTAATATGGGTATGTTTTTAAGAAATTAAAAGAAAATTAACAAAAGTCTTTCACAAATTATGTTTACGGTAATTTAACTTTGCTCTGAGCTAGGGATCCAATTATAACGCACGTCTGAAACAGGATTTTGATGTAAGGTTCAGGTCATAAATAGGGTTTCGAATTTTT
>JAHPZR010009849.1:12500-15000 GCA_019787425.1 Platygyra sinensis
TGCGTTGTCGAAGATCGTTTTTTATCTAGTTATTCGTTCATCTTTGCTGCTTAGATTTTACACTTCGGCTTTCCTACAGTCGGCTTGTCTTCTAAGTGCGGATTACAGCGAGGAGTTGTGTTCTCACAGGTCAGCATTTCAATTCGAATTTGCTCAGCAGACCTGCTTGACAATAAGGCTCTGAAGTTACTTGAAAGCAGAAGAGACTCTCCTGTGCTTGTGTTGTTGTTTTAATCAAATTGGACGAATCATCCACACACAGTTGACAATAGTCTGAATGTCTTTTATTTACCAACATTGGAAACAAGTTGTTGGACAATACAAAATATGGAATGAAGTAGTGTTTTGGTTTACCCAATTTATGTACTACAATGTTTACATGCCATTGTTGATACAATGTCCATAATAAGAAAACCTCAACGATTCTGGTATTTAAAGTCATACGATACCATCATGAACTTCCCTGTACATCGAACTCAGTTGTCTTTGAGTTATCTTTCTGTTTTACTATTCCTGAAGTCTATTATGATGACACTCTGGGTGTGTTCCTTTGGGGTGATCTGGATCATGATCAAATGATCCGAGACCACTCACATGGTCATCAAAGCAACCGATGAATCCGTGACCAGAGAGGATTCATCAGTTGCTTTGACGCACCATGATGCACAGTGATCTTGGATCACTTGATCCTGATCCAGATCACCCCAAGGAACACACCAGAGTGTCATCATAATAGACTTCAGGAATAGTAAAACAGAAAGATAATCAAAGACAACTGAGTTCGATGTACAGGGAAGTTCATGATGGTATCGTATGACTTTAAATACCAGGAATCGTTGAGGTTTTCTTATTATGGACATTGTATCAACAATGGCATGTAAACATTGTAGTACATAAATTGGTAAACCAAAACACTACTTCAGTCCATATTTTGTATTGTCCAACAACTTGTTTCCAATGTTGGTAAATAAAAGACATTCAGACTATTGTCACTGTGTGTGGATGATTCGTCCAATTTGATTAAAACAACAACACAAGCACAGGAGAGTCTCTTCTGCTTTCAAGTAACTTCAGAGCCTTTATTGTCAAGCAGGTCTGCTGAGCAAATTCGAATTGAAATGCTGACCTGTGAGAACACAACTCCTCGCTGTAATCCGCACTTAGAAGACAAGCCGACTGTAGGAAAGCCGAAGTGTAAAATCTAAGCAGCAAAAGATGAACGAATAACTAGATAAAAAAACGGATCTCTCGACAACGCACTGTGTTAATACACCAACGAAATGGCCGCTTTCTGAAGCTTAGAAGCTTACGTAACTTAGCCGAGCGTAGAGTAGACTGCAGCCTATCTTCGACGATAGTAAACCACGTGACTAACTCCTTTTTTATTTCTATGTTAGCTGCAGTTAATGATATAAATAGTGCAAAATTACTCTGTTCACCATGACAAATCCCTATTAATATCTTGGGCCGTGGCATTTTTGGTTTACACTCCGCGTAAGCCACACAAAAATCAGAAATGATCAGCAAAATCAACAGACCAGCAAAGCAGCCTTGTGAGCTGGAAAACCAGGACGTTGCCTTGAATATTGCAGGATTCGAAAAGAACACTCGGAAAACTTACAGTTTCGGTCAATATTGGAGGCCATTCGATTGGAGTAATTTTGAATGAAAGTAGCTGTTAGTGACGGTGAAAGTTTCTGTCCTCTCTGGTTGGCGATTCTCAAATCAACTTGATATAGTGTCGGATACCCTTTCTAACTGCGATGCAATTGGCCGTGAGCTGTAATAAGCTATACTTTGCTCGCTGCCGTGCCTGAAGCGGACTGGAACATTCACATCGGAAAGCAAGGTTAGAACCATCCGGACAACTCTGCTACCAATCCGAAGCCCAAAATCCAGCCACCAATCAGCAATCAGAAATCTTTTACTTGATTACCAAAAGGGTTCCTAGGGACAGATACGTCGAGCTGCTCGAATTAAAAAAATAGTGAAGGGGTCATGCGGGTTTCTGACCTTCCTAAGATTTCTTTGCCTCGTACGACTAGTCTCCATACGAGATTTGACACAGTAAAAAGAAAATCGAAATATAGTGGGCAGAAAGGCTCAGTTCCAGGTTAGCATAATGAGAGATTGCCAAAGGCGTTGTTTGGACGGTCAGCTAATAAACGCACAAATATTACTAAAAATTCCAATCTAATCTTAAGAACTTTCAATGTTAGTTTCAAAGCCTTAGAGTTGGCACATGTTAATCTCTGTTTATTTAATGGACCGAACAGGATACTGAATTCGATTCAAGTCAACTCTGTCTTTTACGATAACTGCAGAAATTCTTGCGCGCTTATTGGCTAATTTTCATTGTCAATAAGAACACAGAAACCTGAATTTATAATTTATGCGATGCGCCAACGAGTGGACAATTTGACAACTTGTTGTTGTAAATCCTACTTTAACAATGTCATGACGAAATTCATTTTCACTAAGAGGACATACGCATGAAAAG
>JAHPZR010009849.1:25000-27478 GCA_019787425.1 Platygyra sinensis
ATATGAGAAATAAATGATCTTAAGAGGTTCTTGTTGATATGTTGGTAATACTACGACTACACCCGCATTGCATGCCTACATTTATGTGATCAACCATGACTCTTTGCGATCGTAGTTTTGACCATGTGCTCGATGTAAGATGGCGACTGTGGTTTATTAAACCTTTCGTAAGTTTTACTCCTCGCCTATTAATTCTCCGCCGTTTTTGCGAGACAATCAACAGTTATGAATGTGAATTAGTTAACGTCGAAAACACCACGCCTATGCCATACCTCCATTGTTTTAATTTAACTTGTCTCCAGGAGGGAGGGGGTGACTCTATTGTTTTCGAGATCTGTCAGAGACCGACTCATCACTGCCAGTGTGACGTCACATAGCAACAAGTCGAAGCTTCGCTCAGCTTGCCCAGATTTGGCGTCGCGACTCCATTGAATTCAAATAAAAAGAGAATAACACAAGCTATTATTGCGCTATTATTCACTAATTTGGCATCAATGTGCAAGCTTTGTAGCGGATATTGTCTATGAGTAAAACTGTTTGTTGTTTTGTGTGCGTTTTTAGTTCCAAATTTTATTGAAAACAAATCGGGTCAAGTGTTGTTACCGCCATCTTGACTTCCGGTCGAGTAAAGGCCACCCAAAACGCCCGCCGTTTTCTTTTCAAGTTTTCAACAGAAGTACCCCATAATAGGAAGTTTTGTTCCTCTTTGATATAACTTTCCAGCCATCGTTAGTTTTTCTTAATGTGATGAGCCATTTTGCTCAACAATCCTTTTTGAGTTCGAGGGCGTACATGTCGGTTTGATTTCTCGCGTATTAAACTTTGTTCGATTGGTGAAAGGTCAAGAGTGTTTATGTTTACCAGCTGTTAGTAGTATAGAGGTGAGGGGTACGAGCGCGGACTACTCTTTTGCCAAGTAAAATGGTTTAAAAAAATAGCCAAGTAAAAAGGTTTAAAAAAATAGCCAAGTAAAATGGTTTTTAAAAAATAGCCAAGTAAAATGGTTTAAAGAAAATAGCCAAGTAAAATGGTTTAGCAAGCTGTAATAAAATTGTCTATCAATTTTTTACAGCTTGCTTTGAAAAGGTTTAAAAAATAGACAAGTAAAAAGGTTTAAAAATAACCTTGTGAAATGGTTTAAAAATAGCCATGCGAAAAGGTTTAAAAATAGCCAAACGAAAAGGTTTAAAAATAGCCTAGTGAAAAGGTTTAAAAATTAACGTTAACTGAAAAATTGTCTATCAATTTATTTAGTATTTCACTTAAATCTTTTAAAGTATCTTTAGTAAATTCTTTATCTTTTTCTTCACCTTCTCTTGCAACTATTTTTCGTTTTAAACGTAAATGAGTTGAACTGTAATATTTAGGTAACAATCTTTCTACACACTCCCTTACAATTTCTTTTTCTTTTGAATATTTATGTTCATTACCTTTTGCCATCTTTAATCTATAAGGTATTATCAAATTTTTCCTCTTTTGCTCTCACTTGACCGCCAATGCTTATAAGCATAACTAGTAATACCATCATCCAAAATATACCTTTTATCATCATAACAAGACAAGCTAGTTTTATTGGTTTCATAACTTGATATCTGATGATATTCTGACCGAATGCTTTTCTGTTTATGCCTCATCTTAATATTTTCGAATAAAGTATCTTCATAATTTGAATGATCAAGATCTCTCTTTATAACATACTTTTTAACACCTTTAGCTGTCTTATTGTTTTTAGTTTTTCCTAGTTCTATCTCAGTCAAATAAGAATACATTTTGCTTTTTAAACCAACAAAACTAGTAATAGGCTTACCAGCTGCTTCATCTTTAAATTTACCAATTACTTTTTTATTATTATCGAAAAAGAACTTAGAAGATTTCTCGTAATCACTATTGTCAAATAGTTCTTTAGATTGATATAAATCTTGATAAACATCATCTGCTTGGATATGATAGCATAATGAATCTGTATCAGTGAATAATAACTTGGAACCTTCACCGTATTTCTTTTTAATGAAATTGTAATGAAAGTCGTACATTAACACTTTACTCAAATCCAAAATGCACATACCAACATGTGATGGTTTATCAAGTTTTAACCTTTCTAATTTACTATTGACAGCTACTAAGTTCTCATTAAATATTTTAGATGAAACGAATGTTGGTTTACTACTTAATTTTAGTAACTGTTTTTCATCAGTTACTAATTTTACGTTGCAGCGTTTCCGGAGATTCTCCATAGTCTTACCGAAGACACTATTATTCATTAATTTAAAGAAGTCTTTTTCAAAACTATTTTTTGCGTCTTTTCTCTTACATGTATTGAAATCAATATATTGCTTTAACCAAGGTCTTTCACGGAATTGTAAAACTCGGTGCACTTTTTTTTAATTTTAAACCAAGACTTAAATAAAGCTTTAAATTTTTTTCATGAAGAACATATTTTTCTTTAGTAGATAGTGTTGGTATTAACTTACGTATTTT
>JAHPZR010009850.1:0-5000 GCA_019787425.1 Platygyra sinensis
TGAGCCTCTCGAGCTTTTCGCACTGAGTCACGTTTGCTGCGTATGAGTTCAATCGGGATGAGGCGGACGTCGTTAATAGAATGGCCAGCTTGGTTAAAGTGTAGTGATACTGGTGTAGTAGTGCTGAGTTGTTGGTGATTTAGGATAGAACGTACTACACGTATCACTACATTTTAACCAAGCGGGCCATTCTATTACCCATGAAACTAGCAGTTCAAATTCTCAACACCGATAGCAATCCTGACTGTATTATTAAGCTTACGAAGTGGCTTCAATCGGATCAATCATGTATCAGAACTGCGCACCTACCCCTCCCCTAACCCAACAGTAACACTAACTTGTCAACTTATTATAACTTGTTGGTTAGGGGAGGGGTAGGTGTACAGTTGCCCAGATACTGATATTGATCCCTTCAGTCTTACTCGGTCTGCTCAAAGGTTCCTATTTTGAATGACAACACATCCCACCACTGGCAGGGTGGCGGGTTTGTCCGCGGGACAAGTATCGTCAAGATTGGCCGAATTTATATCAGGGACGAATTATCCGTCTGAGACGAATTACATGTCTGAAGCGGGTAATTCGTCTGCCTAACACAGATACCTCATTTATAGCCTACGTAGCTTGGCGGGTTTTAAGCAATTTGAGGGCGCTAGGAAAGCGGAAAAACCGCGATAAGGAGCGCCAAAGCCGTGAGGAGCCTGGGAAAGAGAAAACTGAGAAACCGCCTGCACGGATGGCCGTCATTTTTTGTTAGTCCAGTACGCTGGCGTACGGGCCATTGCCATTGGCTCAGAAGGCTAACAAGTCAATTAAAATCTCCCAAGGGACAGCTCTAAGGAACATGATCGAACATAACTAATTACAATGCAGATCTTCTGCACGCAAACCGAAAATAATTGAAAACGCGTTGTCGAAAGCGTTTTTTACGATAACCGCAGAAATTCACGCGCGCTCATTGGTTTAATTTTATTGTCCATATGCGGACAGACACATAAATTTGAAATTCATGCGCCGCGTCAGCGAGCGAGAGCGGGCAATTCGACAATTTGTTATCGTAAAAAACAAATTGATGTCAGTTTTTAATGCGTCTGTCCTGTTATTGACAATGAATTTCGTCATAACATTGTCAAAGTAGTCTGCGGATCCACTCGGCTATCGCCTCGTGGATCCACAGTTACTTTGACAATGTTATGACGAAATTCATGATCAATCACAGGACAGACGCATAAAAAACTGACGTCAATTTGTTAAATCGCGCCTGAAAACTCTCCGCAAATATCGCGAAATTGTTAAACTGCCAAACACGTGCAAGAAACAGCCGTAAGCAATTACCCTCAAGGGCGAGATGCGATGGCCGTTTCCCCAGTAGGCTTACGGGCGGGACGCAAAAGCGTGATTTTTCCCAGGTTTCATTGTTTGCAGTCACCAGACAAGAATTGTTGTCTACGAGAACCAGTATCTAATCAAACTGTTTAAAAAACAATTTGTGAAATATTATTGCTGAACTTCACAGCAATGGAATTGTAGTCTGACGTTTTTCGTCCTTTTCTTTTTTTTTTTTGAGGACTCTGATCCGGCGACGAAACGGTCGTTGGCAATAGACCATTTGCATCTGCTTGAATCATAAGGAACGTCGATCGCTTGATTCTCTTTCTGCAGGCCCGAGGAGATGAAATTATGAAGTCCTATTTTAATACTTGCGCATACATGGCACACACGATCAGATGGTGTGTCTGATCTTTCTATTTCTAGACCAATTTTCGATTTCTGAAATCCTTTATTCTTCTTAGAGGCCTTGAAAATGATTTTGCATGAGAATGTTTAAATTATCCGAATGAGATCTTGGGCAGACAACAATAAAGTCTACAATTATCGTTTACACTTCTCTCGATTCCTCCTTTGCCGCTATCGAGCAAACACCACATCGGATAGTTTTGTTTTGATAGACTCCACAGTGTCATAATAACCTTTTTCCAGCACAAAACTTGTCATCGGGTGTCAAAATATGTAACAGGGGGCGGCAATAAAAAATACGGGTCATCCAGGCAGGTGGTTCCTCTCGGCTTCGCCGCTTTGTGTGTTCGCGTTCAAATTGCTTAAACCGCCAAGCTACGCAGGCTACCTCATTTAGGTATAAATCCGGTGTTTAGACAAATTCTGTGGCTAAATTCGTCTTCGACTGATTCGTCTGTCAGTACGTCTCTTATTCGTCTCTAGTATAATTTCGACCAAATGGATCAAGATTTGACAATTCAAACGGGCTATGAGCAGTGATATCAACTTGAACAGGCTAATTGTTCATTAATATGCCCCATCTGTGCTCCTATAAGTTTGTTGTGAAGTAAATATTTAATTCAGTGTTTCTTTTAAAACCAGTTTTTATCTTTGCAGCATGTCAAAAGTTCTCTTGCTAGTCGGTGGAATGGTCGTTACGGAGACCCACTTTCTCTAGCTTACGACAGCATTCTCTTACTCAGCTTGAATGACTACATCAAATATTGCACACAGTTCGCCTGGTGTGCTGTCACTCAAGTCCCTCCTCTGAAGATTGACTACAAGACAGCTGCTTATAGTTCTAGGAGTCACACAGTGAGCCAAGCGTTTAGTTCTACTGAAGAACGGAGCACAACTCGTCGTTCCATTCGTTGAGAATCGAGAACTATTTTGTGTTATCTGTGGCACACTCTTCAAGACTATGATGGTAAAGTTATCAGGAAAGGAGAAGTTATTCTTAATCAGTAATTAGCGTGAACGAAGAAGTGTTTATGAAGAAGTGTCAATCGGCATCTTTTAGTATCTAGAGTGTTACAATAGTGACGCAAAGTCTTACCTTAAGAAGAGATTGTAACTCAGTCTGTTTAAGGTCATTATTAGGCAGTCTGCTAATTCACATTGGACTCGAGTCTTTGATATGGAAAGGGAAGAAAAATGATCTTATAGTAGGACATTTAATCTTTTATACTTGATTTCATATTGTTAAGTTGGAAAATGGAAGAATCGAGTTGCTAAAGCATCTAGTCATGGACTTACTTAAGCATACCATGTAATTATATTTGATAAAATGATGATTTCAAGATAAAGTGTGGAAGGTTTTTTTTGCAGTTGGTCTTTTAGTTGTTAACACCATCTTACCTCAACATGTAGCAATACAACTAATAACCGGATATGCTGCTAGGGCTCGTGGTAGGTAGACTTTCGATAAACTTCTGCGTGCGAGAATATGCCCACAAGAAAAATAACATCTTGTGTAAGTGTAAATAATATTTACTGTCTACTTATTTACTCTGGGTTAAAGAATCTTTTGAGAAGTGTGGCTACCTTCGAGCAAATTTATACATAACAATTATTTACATAGGCAGAGGGTAGAAAATTGCTTTGTACAATATCACGAAGGAACAGTGGAAGGTGAACTACTGGACCTTTACAATGTTGTAAGCGGTTGTCCTTACATGAAAACCGCAGTTTTAACTTTTACCAAATGTATTCCCTGCAGTTGTTCCTGGGTAATGCTAAGAAGTCACCTCAAACGAGTGGTAGTTACAATTTACCGATTTATTTCTCTGAAATATCTCATTTTAAAATATCTTGACACTGGGGGATGCGACTGGGAGATGTAATTTCGTTGGCAAAACCAGAAAAACCGTAAAATGCACTGGACAAAAAAACCCGAAAAACCGACATCACTGTTGACGAAAACCGAAAATCAAAGACTAAATTCGTGAAAGACCCCAAAACCGAAAAACCGCAGTTTTCAAGTGCGAAAACCGAAAATATCCGAACCAAACATTGGCCAAATCCGCAAAACCGAAAATCTCAACGCCCCCTCTTTTCTATAACGACGGTCATAGCAACGGCTGTTTACAGTAAGAAATTGACCACAAATAAAGATCAGTCTCAACTATAATTTCTTGTGAAAAGCGTCCCCTGAATCACCATCGCAACGGTTCATTCGTTTCCCTTCAGTATAAAAAGGAATATTTCTTACAACTGTTCTTTAATAAATTGATCAAGAAATTATACGCTTAGTCTACGAGATGTTGTACATAAAGGACATCAAGCCTTCTCTTAACATGCAAACCGACTCCATTCCCACCAAATTGTTTACGTGACACTTTCGTACAGTTTTTTCCTGAACTCCTTAAAGGAGTTCAGGAATTTTAGGCCACATCACATGCATTCTCGTGTAGTTAATCTTCTACGTTCATCTGTCAGCGTCCATCTTGAGTCTCTCCCCGATGTCTGTGGACCGGTACTTGGCGGTGATTTTTCCTCTCGTTTTCCAAGATTTCGCCGCCCAAAAGTCCTCGCTGTCGTAATTTGGCTAAGCTCATTATAATTAGTGTTTTATATTCCTGTCGCTCTCATATGACGGCTCGTGGAATGAATTCAAGCCGTTGGGTATATTTATCTGTGCGCCTGAGTTTGAGCGCATTGGAACATTTGGTATGAAGGGCTATTACACTTACTTTTTCCTCTTCATTTACCTGATTCCTCTTTTCATGATTTCATCGCTCTGTGTTCTGGTTGGCCGCCCGCTTTGACGCCGAAAAGTTCCTTGTGTAATATCAACAGAGACTGAAAACTGACAAAGCAAGCAGACGAGATTGATAGCTGTGCGCATGCTTGACGTAATCACCGCTGTTTTTGCACTTTGCTGGCTCCAAGCGTAGCGTTACCATCTTATTATTGCATTTCGTCCAGATATTCATTACGCTGCTCCTCCACATGTAATTTTCATTTGTTTTTGGTTTGGTCAGACTAACAGCGAGGCAATATAAATTTATGGCTTTACATAATGTTAAACGACAAGTTCCGGAAAGCTCATTGTCGAGTATTCTCTAGAGCCCATAGTGGAACAAATTAGTACCAGAACAGAAGGCTATTTGATCAGCCGGCTTCTAGCAACTCCGTTAGAGAAACAAACGTTTGAAAACTCAAACCAGGGTACAAATAAATGAAAATAAAATAAAAAAAACTTTATTTAAGTGTCAATTGCATTT
>JAHPZR010009850.1:10000-17500 GCA_019787425.1 Platygyra sinensis
GGAATCGAACCCGACTTTCTGTCTCCGACCTCGTAGCTCATTCGGCAGAGTAACGGTAGATCTAATCCGGAGATCGTGGGTTCGATTCCCACTGAGGTCAAAAGGATTGATTCTTTACCTCGTGTGGTTCCCTGGTTCCCTTTACTTGGGCTAACGCCCAGTGGGTTTTTCATCGGTTTCACATAGCACTTTAATTTACACTTCAGAATTAAAGTCTCTCCTCCACCATTTAAAACTAAATATAGATCGGTCTGCGAAAACGCCGTGATGGGAATATAAGGTAGTTGCGGGTTCCTAGTGATGGGCTCCTGTCGTGGGCGCGTATGCACGACGGCGGCGACGGAGTTGTACAAGATGGCGGCCATACTTCAGATAATAGGTTGAGAACACGCATCTTGGATGCAGCCTTGGCTTGTAGCGTCCTTCTTTAAATATTAGACATCCATGTTATAATCTATAGATGAAAAATATAAACCTGTTAAAACAAGGTATCCGCTCACCAGTATCATGTGATCATGTCGCTGGCTCAAGTTAAGAGGTGCTCAAGGTTAGGTGTTTTTTGAAGTTGACCACTGACCAAGTGCTGGTTTTTGATTGGATCGCGGGCTCGTCATCTTAACTTGTTGTATACAGGGCCGGGTTGTTCCGAAGCTAGTTAACGCTAAATACATGTAAAGATAAAAAGTTAACTGAATTATATATTTTTCATATATACAAGTGTTTTTGGCTGCTTTTGTTTTGCGTAACTCAAAAGAGAAGGCTTAACAATATCAAGAAAACTTCATTGCAAAGTTACGAAAACTCCCAGCCGGCAAGTAACGCATTAATTCTCGCATTTTGATTGGTTCTCGTCTATTAGCTATTAGAGGACAGACGCGCGATTGACGTCATCATTACAAAGTTTTACGCTCTTCGGTTTTAAAATGGCGGAAAGTTTTGAGAATTTAGATAATATTTTACGCGACTAGGTGGAACTAAGAAAAGGTACAAAAAACGTGTTGTTAAGGCATTCAACAGGTACGAGAAGCAATAAAAAGAAAGAAAAAGCTGTTTCTGTTTTAGAAAATGACTCAAAAAAGTACTCGAGAAGTCTCAGTCAGCAGTCGAGCGAGACTAAACTGAGCAAACACAGAAATGGTCTTAAAGTTACTCTAAGGTAAGAAACAAAGCAGCTAGCAAATATAGATCTGAGAATCATTAACCGCAGAGAACACAAATTTCCACTGTCACTAACACTCTTTTCATTCAAAACTCGAATGGTCGCCAGTGTTGATCGCAACCGCAAGTTTTCGGAGCCGGTGTATTTTCAGCGCAACTCCTGCAATATTCAAGGCTTTTTTCAAGGCTTTCTCAAGGTTGCAATATTCAAGGCTTTTTGGCTCACAGCTGCTCTATTTTCCAGCATTTTTTTCAAGATTTTAGATTTCGCTTTCGCTGTAAGTTTTTATTCTTCGAGAAGAGACGTTCGAGTCAAGTTTGACAGTGGCGTGCTTTTTCTGGACCAATCACAATTTTTTGTTACGCAAAGCAAACAATAAGTTTGCTTCATTTTGCACAAACAATACATTAAATGGCTGTTTTCGTGTTCGCCAAAGGCCGGCTTTCGAGTTATGTTGAAAGATTTCAAATGAAAAAGCTTTATCTGTAGTAGTTTGTTTCGTTATTATTTAAAACAAATAGATTCCATGTTGCCGTGCGTCTGTTCAATAATAGATCACAGAAGACGTCAAGATGCGGTGAGAACATCAGCGACACACTTAGCCCGGGAGCATATGTCATAAAATAAAGTCCATGGTAATTTTATGAAGCAAGCAAGCCACTAATCTAGATATCTTAATTGGACCCTAAATAACGCAAAAACGTTTGGTGGCACTTTTGTAGCTTTCACCGAGGGGTTTCAAAAGTGGCGACATTGGCCAGCATGGAAACGAGGCTACGTAATTTAATTGCTTACATCTTTCAACCATGTGAAGGAAACAAAAACTCAGCACAATGATAGTTATTGATGTTTTAGACACTTCGTCGTGTTCTTTTTGTGGGAAGAGGAATCACGTGACGAGTTACCTTGGAAACGAGGCTTTATGGGTTAACTGTTCATATCTTTTAATAACGCGAATGAATTCACTCCAAAATCCAAAGTGTTATTTTTTAATGTTCTAAACACAAGTTAGTATTATCTTGTGATAAAAAGGGTCACGTGACCAAGTCACCATGGAAATGAGGCTTGTGTTTGTGCGTTTGTTTGCTTTGCACTCGTTTGTCTAGACATTGCTCTGTCGTTCATTCAGTTGTTGTTTGTGCAGGGTACATCCGTCTTTTATTTAAACTCCCATTTAAGTTTGGAAATTTGTTAGAAAATACCAAGAGTCGAAGCTTCTTTGCTTGTAATCAAAATATCAAAGAAGACATCTCCACAGCGTTGGAGATTTTACTCTGCTTTGAAACGATACGAAACGAAACGACTTACATGGAAACTGATCCTCCACGAGGACATCCACGCAACGCGCGAGTAATATTCGCGGAATAACTGGGTACAATCTCTAAGTTAGCGGACCTGTATGTAGATTCACTATCTAACCTTGATAATCTCTTGATTCTGATTACTCTGATTATCCAAAACCAAATAAACAGTTTTAATACCAGTCATATAGGAATAATTTTCTCCAAATATGAGAAGAAAAGATCTAATCCTGGGGCTATACGAATTATTTATTTTATATCTTGTTTGGGTAATTATTTCTTTATTCATGATTGGGGGATGTTCAAACTACAGTGCGAATAAGCACCACTTTTTAAAGAGAGAACCAAATGGCATATCGAGACTTTACCCAAAGGTCACCGTTAGATGAAGATCCGATTAACAAAATATTCAGCTTTTTCATTATATACGTGGCCAGGATCCAAGTTGTCAATACAATCATGCTGAGTGTGCTTTTGTGTAAAACAATGTTCTAAACAGAAAACTGATTACCTTGTGTTCTTGGCAGGACGTCAGTGGAAAGAGAGTTAAAAGAGAAGGACAAACTACTACAAGAAAGCGAGAGGAAAGCAAAATGTTTGGAAGAAGAGTATGATAACCTTAGCCTACATGTATATATCATGTCTGGATTTATGAAAACCGTATAAAACTCAAAACAACAAGCCTGTAACTTTTCTAGCAAATGCAGAGGTCTTTCAACTGGCGACCTGTAACTGGAGAGCCAGCTGGGTAACAGTACTCCCCCCCCCCCCCCCCAAACCGTACACATTGCACGCAGCTAGGTTTTCCCGCAAAGGAAGTGACAAAGGCGTTGAGGACGAAGCTGTACCGGATGGCAGTTTAGACCCTGGCTGAAACCTTCCTTGACATTAACCCCCTGGGTTTTAAAGCGTGAGCCTAACCCTCGGTTATTGTTTTGCACCATTTTTGTACAGCGTTTTCATAAATCTAGAAAACATATTTTTACATTTGTTCGTTAGTTCAGGTTCGTTGGTATCATGTTCATGTTTGTTTCGTATCATCCGTCGCCAGTGGTTAAAGTTGTTGTTATTACATAGGTGCACCTCTTTTCATATACATCTTTAGTTATTAATTAAGCGCAAGGGCTGTACTGGAAATATCGGTCAGAAGTCTTGACAGTATAGACCGAGCGCAGCAAAAAAAGACCAGGGGCCTCGCTCTTTCGCAGTAACGTCCCCGAGCCGGAAGCTTAGTTTAGTGGCTCCCTCCTTATTTGAGTAAAAAAAGAAATCACAAAAGGAACAAAGTAAGCAAAACAAAATATCCCCACCCCGCTAGCTCAAGCAAGGTCTGGATCCGCTCCTGTGGTTAATAAGAGATTTATTATTAACTGAAAATGCGTAGAAAAAATCCTACGATTTCGAACTGTAAGGGAAAAAAACACCGTAAACTTCAAACGCACAATTCTGATTGAGCAGCCGCTTTGGCGTTTGCTTTTATTTAACGTTTTCCAAAAGGTGAAGGAACAGAAAGCTGGAAAAAAGAGATCTTTTTAAGTGTCGATTCAAGTCTCTTCGAAAATTTAGCCATAGAGCTACAAAATCCTCAAAGGGTTGTTATGCGAATCATTCAAGAAAGTGTCTTATCCAATATTTGGAAAGTAATATACCGAAAACAGGGCAAAATGACCTGTCGATTTTAGTTATTGGTCCTCTGAAATAACTTTTGAGTAAATATTCTTGTTTTTTTCCTTTTATTCGATCCTTGTTAGATGTTCGAAGCTTAAAAAGGAACTAGAGAAGAGGGAAAAGGAAATATCAGAAAGAGAGAAAGAACAAGGGGAAAGGTAAGTTCTCGTTGCAAAAATAATTTATGATGTTTTATTGTAATTTTGTTTTCAAAGGTGAAAATAAGAATCCGACATTTTTGTCGCCCCACTACCTCCCCACACGGCATCGTGAGGTCTGATTGTAGATTTGAAGGTGTGGTGAATAAAGCTAAGCCGCAACATTTTCGTTTATTCTGAGGATATCACTTCAGCTCCGCATATTCAAAGTTACAGGAATTGAAGAAAAATGACTACTAAAAGCAATAACAACGGTCTCCAAGAATGTGCTCTGGTAAGTCTTGTCGTTTTCGACAAATAAGCGATTGTTATGAAGCTCTAGAATCTCTAATTTCATTGGATTTTGTTAACACGAAGCTCTGTGGTTGTAGGGCTAGGCTCCATTGTTACTATTGTTTGAATATCATTTTCTCAGCCAATCCTGTGAGACTTTCCGAAGAGCTTCGTGGCTTGGTTTGTGCTGAATTGCCGCAGGCCAGCAGTGAGTGAGCCTGAAGCGAACGAACGAGGCAGTAGATCTAATCTGTAAAAAATTAAAATATAGGGAAAATCAACCACTTTTCGTGCAAAACGCAAGGAATTGTGGTTGGGGGTGAGGTCAGAGAAGCAAAGAGTTGTGGTCCAGAATATCCAACAATCACTCTTGTGGAGTATCATCTAATACTAACAGGAGCCATTCGGAAAATTACAGCAACGAAGAAGTTTGTGTAGGTCAAAGGCGCCCGCCGTGATAGAGAACCAAGTCAGTTTTCAAAGTTTTGTCGTTAGTTTATCGTTAGTACCAGGGTATCTAAAGGATAGTAATGCTACGGTACATTATGTTGATAGTGACATATTTTACGCAGTGAGTCATCTATACCAGCGCGTTCCAAGACTTGTGCATTAACCTTTATTTTTCAAAGTATTGTGGTGTCAAATAGTCAGGAATCTGTCCTTGTATAAATCAGCTTCATGCATTATGACACATCGATGACGAGGTGTGACAGTTAAGGGATCGTGACATTGAAAAGCAGATAATGATCTGAGCTATGTCTGGATATAAAAAGATGCACATCACTAAACCTCCCTTTTACCAGATCACGAAAATCAAAAGATGTGGCAATTGTACGAGCAGAAATCTAACTTATAAATTCTGTACTGGTAGCCGTACTGGTACGCATTAAATGTCTCTAGAATGTTGACAGACTGTGCCGAGGACTCGTCCGTCGCAATGTGTGAAAATGCTAAAGCTTGAGCCTAAATTCATGTTTAGATGAAAAGGAATGGATAGCAGCATATATGAAATAAGCGTGTTTTGTTTGTTTCAATTAATTTACAAGCTTCAGTAACGACGATTTCTCTTAACTGATTTAAGAATTAGACCAAGGAAGCGAGACTGCAAAGAAATGCCATACTAAGCACAAAACTAAGATGTCAGAATTAATCGTCCGGATTTAAATACTTTCACATACTGCATTAACAACAAACGCAAGACTTATGAAAGTCAAGCACGATCTCTTTCACATCTTTTTGATGCAAATCAGAGCAAAACATGACCACCATTAAACCTGGCTTACTGCAGGAATCCTCGTGTAGTTCGTGGCGCAGTGCACTCTGGTTAAATGCAGTGGATTCTGGTAAAAAGTGATGAATTCGAGAATTCGTACCCCCTTCTATATATTTTTCTTAAATCCTGATTATGTTGCTGCTCGCTGGCTACGCTTGGAAATCACACGGGGAAAGAATAGAAATAGATTACTTCATAGAAAGTGCGACGTACGGAATTTTTATTCACGAGTTGCAAAACTTTGCAAAACGAACGAGTGAGCGCAGCGAACGAGTGAGTTTTCAAAGTTTTGCAACGAGTGAAATATCTGGTTAGAGTGCCCATATCATCATTTTTTATTATTTTCCCATCTGAACCTATATTTCATGCTATGAACGTCTGCCAAAAATTTTTCGATTTGGATGACAAGCGAAATGTTTAAAAACCTGAAAATCTTAGTTTCTTGCGGTCCACCCGTGCCGCTAATCACAGCAACGATATGCTCAGAGTTGTGACGTAGATTCAGGAACGTGTGACTTCAGGCTTGACTTATCTCGCTTGTTTTGCCTCTGTAAATTTAGCTTCGTAGTCCATGCAAAATGCTCCTTTCCAGCATTTTGTATAAACTACTAAGGTAAATTTACAGAGGTAAAACAAGCGAGATGAGTCAAGCCTGAAGTCACGTGTTCCTTTATCTAGGTCACAACTCATTCAAAACGAAGGGAAGACTGGTGCGAATGGTGGACCAAAATGGCGGCAAATTTGAACGTTTTAAAACTTCTAAAAAAGATTGCATTTTATCCCAATCGAATTTTTCTTTCGCAGAAGTTCATTGGGTGATATATAGAATAAGATAAGAAAATAAAAATTTTGACAATATTTGCACTTTAAAGACAACACCAACAAAGCGGCCGATTACCCACGATCCACATAAGAAACACTGATCCACCCACAATGTTTACAAGGGGGAGTTTATGTTTTTGTTTACAATGGGGAGTTAAAACTTCACAGGCTTTCTAGGGTGATTCGTTGCCCCCGTTGCGCCCTCGGTTAGTGAAAATATAAAGGTAGCGTGCAGCGTTTTTTGTGAGCCGGTTCTTCCTGGAACAGGGTGTGATCTGCGCAATCTTTACGTATAATTCATTGGAAAAAATATTTTTGCATATGATTACTTGAGAAGTATGATTTAATTAGCTTCTAGAATTTGAACACCCCCCCGAATGTGTAGGTCGATCAACGCAGTTGCTGTAGAAGATCAGGTCTGAAATATGGTTTTGTTTTGTTGTTCAGGTCTGGAGGTAAAGTAACGAAAATCTTGTCACGGTTCGCGTTGACCAAAGGGTTAGGGTTTCAAGGAACATGATACACAACCACACTTGTATCACAGTTAGGGAGCTATCTCCCCTGGAATCGTCGTTCTCACCAAAAAATCGAGGGAAAAACCTATTGCTTGGACATGTAATTAGAGTACACAGGTGACCGTTAGTAATAATGCTGTAGGGCAACTCTTTCACTTTTAGGGTAGATTCGTCTAGTAACAGACTTGAGAAATGGAGCAAAGAGCAGTGGCAAGCCAAAGAAAAACAACTTAGAAGCAAGCAAGATGACAGGTATTGTTCTAAAACGTGTTTCACAGAATGTAAAAGTGTTGCATTTTACCAAGCGAAATCTGTGGTGTAGCTTGCGTTT
>JAHPZR010009850.1:22500-50000 GCA_019787425.1 Platygyra sinensis
TCTGACAGACTATAGGGACTATAACAGAGAATTGAACTTCACTTTGTAGTTCATTCTTCTTCTTCTCGTAAATCGAAAATCATTAAAAAAATCGATGTATTTATACTAACGATTCCATCATTATTTGCCTCAGCTAAACAATAACCTCTTATTAACCGAGTGCGAGGGCAGTACTGGGGAATATTGGCCCAACGTCCTTACGACCGAGGTTTTCAAACATCCGGAGTAACGTAACGAATAAAATCTTGCGTCTGGGTTGACCAAAGGGTAGAGTTCCAAGGAGCACGATACGAGCACTTCTATTTCGGGACCTATCCCCCTGGAATCGTCGTTTTTACATGTAATTAGAGTACACAGGTGACCGTTGGTAATAATGCTGTAGGTCAACACTTTCACATTTAGGGTAGACTACTCTAACAAGAGAGTTGAGAAATGGTGGAAAGAGCAGTGGCAAGCCAAAGAAAAACAACTAATAAAGAAACAAGATGACAGGTATTGTTCTAAAACGTATTTCACAGAATTTAAAAGTATTGCATTTTGCCAAATGTAGCGTGCGTTATCCAACGCTGCCCTACTCCGCGTGCTGTACGGAATATTTTCCATACGTAGGCTTATTTCATTGTATGTAGCTATTTCAAAAAAGTGATTTTTCAAGTTTGCATATCTACCAGTTGAATTCATCCTGTCTAATTTTGAAGTATCATCAGTACTTTACTGTATATTTTGTCAATATTATAGGCTATTTGAAATACGGAAACACTATGAACAACAGTTGAAGGACAGTACAGAAATTTTGCAGAAAAACAACACGGAACTTCAAAATCTCTTACGTAAAAGGTAAATGCCATGTGATGATATTATGAATTACACGAGCTAAATCTCACAAGGCCGAGATATTCGGACAACATTAAATTGCAAAACTGAAAGCGTTGTTGTGCTTATTACAAAAATTGTGGCATGTCAGGTTGAATGAAAATGTTGCCTGTATTTCTCGACCTTAAATGTAGCAAGTTTTTTTTTTAAAGTTCTTAAAAAGCTGTGTGATCTGTGGATTGCTTGAACAAGCAAAATGAAAACCTATAATCACAGTTACAGCAATTTACTGGGATAGTCACATGGTACTGAGTTTCTCATACACCAAAGATGCAGAGCTTTTAACATTTGATTAACACTGCTCTTTCAAGAGCAGTGTTAGTCAAACGTGTTAAGGTGGTCGAACACAGTTTTCGCGCGCGCTCTTGCTAACGCAATTCAGCGCGCGCACAAGTATTGCATAAAAACAAACATGGCATCAATACACCGATCGTTTTATTTGCTCAATGTCCGCCCTATCTGTACTATTTTTCATCACAAATGAACATAATGTATTGATGGTTTTACTCTTTTATTACAAAGGTACGTTAGAAAAGCGGTAACGATGCAAAGAACTCAGCTTAGCCAACTTTTTCTTTGTTGCTAAAACAACCCAGTTAAATGCAGCGCATGCTTAATAAGTCGAAAAAATTGCGATTGTGTGAAAAATTGACTTCTCGGAGATACGCCTGTTTCTCGAGAACCACTCCTTAGAATTTCACGAAATTTGCCACGAAAATACTTTAGGAAGTACGTAACTGGAAGATTGAAAAAAAAAAGAACTTTAACAAAGGAAATTCAAGATATGCCAGTGAGCCTTTAACGAGGGATCCGCTTGTTAATCCGTTTGTTAATTTATTATTAAAATAGCACTAACTTGTGAGTATTGTTACAAGCCTGTTGCATGGAAATTATAAAGAAAATCTAACGACTAGATTTTCTGCAAATAAACAAAACCGATTTTAAACACCTGTTTATATTTAATCATGTTGCCATGGCAACGGCACATACGTCAGCTTAATTATCAAAAAGTTGAAGTTTGTGTTGTTAACTTGGTTGCTCCCATTTTTGCGACCAAAGGATCGAGGGTTTTAGAGAAAAAGGTAAATGAAACGGAGGTATCAAAAACTGCGTTCAGCCACCTTAGCTATCTTGAAGAAACTACCGCCGCTTAAGAACAATGCACTTACGTTTTCGGGGTTTCACAAGCGGAGAAAATTCGTGACTATCAACGAATTTTTTTTCAGTTTTTCTCTGTGTTTTGCCTTTACTTGTGTTAACATGGTGCCGTGTCTTTTGCTCACGCTTTTAGTGCCGTAAAACGTATAAGCCAGGCTTTAATTAGGCGCACTGCACGTGCACTGGCTTGCGCACGCATGTCTTAAGGTAAAGTCTGCACACGAGCCAAGTGACTAATCAGGCCGGCACTTATCCCTGGTCTCTGTGAGGGTTTTGCTACCCCCGGATCCTCCGATCGTACCAATCATCGTGCCTCCACGCACGCATAACTTACATCACCATCTCTTAATTCCAGCACAGACATTGCTTCCCAGAAAGGGGAAGAAGTTGAGGCATTAAAGAAAAAACTGAGAGAATGTGAACGTCAGCTACAGGAAAAGATCAATGCCAGTCCAAAAGACTCTCGAGACATGGACAGGTAAGTTCAGTGTTTGTGCATCTTAACATATGACATTTCAAGTTTACTTTCCCTATAGTTAGTGAACATATTCTTCCGCTGGAATTTTTTTTTTTCATTGGGAGGGGGGTTGGGGGAAGCCAATTGAGACGCACCAAGTGATAGTTAAAAGTCCTTAAAGATTCCAAGGGAGGTAACGGTGAAATGTAAGAAAGAAAACGCGATGTACTGTGTGTACTTTGGCGGACAAAGCGAAAAAAAAAGCACCAAAAGTAAAGACAATGAACCTCTTGCGAGATGAAACTGTGTGACGCTCGCTTTTTCCCTCCGCGGACAGAAAATGGCAACTGAGATGAACTTGACGACGGCAAATGAACACTAATTTCTGTATAGCGGGAATCTGTAGAAACTGGGATTCAGACAGACTATAAAGACTAAAACAAAGAGTTGAACTTCACTGTAGTTCATACTTCTTCTCGGGATAAAGCGAAAATCATTTACAAAATCGAGTACTTATACTAACGATTCCTTAATCATTTGCCTCAGCTAAACTAGTGAACGAATACAGGATGCGAACCAGTCGTGTTCTTAAAGAAATCAATTATTTCAAGTGGTTTTACGAACACCCGAAATACTAAGTAATCCAAGTGCCACGCAGCTCACGGACATTTTTCCGTAAAAATTTTAAATTCAATTATACGTCGACTAGCTAAAGTGACAATCTTAGTTTTCACGCGAACGTATGATACTTTTGTTTTCCTCTTGAAGGTGGTATACAACACCATCCCCTTGTTTTCTCGAAAAGTTAATGGCGATGTGCTTTTTCTGCACTGCTGGAGATAAATTGTACAGTGGAACCTCGATTTAACGAACCTCTATTCAACGAAGTCCTCGATATAATTAGCAACTTTTCACCGAAGTGGAGGTGACTAGCGGTGGATAGTTACCGAACGGCGAACTCGGTAAATATCCACCGCTAGCCACCGACACTGAGGTGAATAGTTGTTTTAGTATATACTAAAACAGTGATATATTATACGCCACAAAAAATTAATTTAGATGATTTCTTCGCTTGCCACGGATGCAAATTGGGACGCCATTTTTTCCCCGAGTTGCTCGGAGGTAAATAGCAAAGGATATTAGGAGTTTGATGAGCCAATCAGCGTGCGCCTTCAACGCTATCCACTGTTTTGGTATATACTAACGAATGATATTCTATGTCCCGGCCAAAGTTTATGTATGGAATAGAAGCCCAATATAACGAACATAATCTGGAAACCCAAACGTAAAATCTTCCTCGGTATAAAAAATTACAATGTCGAGACGCGACAGAAGATTAACACTGAAAAGATCAACAGGCAACAAATCCTTTTATCTGATGCGAAAGGTGCGAAAGGTGCGAAAGAGCAAGAATTCCGGCGTTCCCTCTCGTCAGTGGAGGACATATTTTTGAGGATGCAAGCCAAAAGTCAGAGACAAGTTACGTTGAAAGAAATCTTTCATTAACGAAACAGAAACTGCTGCTGGTTTCTGTTTTCTTGCATCTACCATGTTTTGATTAAGTTTTGTTATGCACAGAACGCAACTCGCGTGTTGAGAATCTGTAGAAACTCTTCACTATCATTGATATAGTTAAATTTGGACTGTAAATGATTTTGGCCAAGGTACAGATATTAAAGCAAAAGTTTAAATCTTTGAATTCCGGAAATGTTGGATAGTGCAACATAAACAACACTAAAACACTTTACACTTTATTTAGAGAGGGTGGCACGGAATAGTTAAGATAACTAATAAACTTGTGGCCCTCTATCTAAAGTTTCAAAATGTATTAAAGCATACCTAGAGCTACAATAACAATAACAATAACAATACCAATAACAATCGCAATCGCAATCGCAATCGCAATCGCAATCGCAATCGCAATCGCAATCGCAATCGCAATCGCAATCGCAATCGCAATCGCAATCGCAATCGCAATCGCAATCGCAATCGCAATCGCAATCGCAATCGCAATCGCAATCGCAATCGCAATCGCAATCGCAATCGCAATCGCAATCGCAATCGCAATCGCAATCGCAATCGCAATCGCAATCGCAATCGCAATCGCAATCGCAATCGCAATCGCAATCGCAACCACAACCACAACCACAACCACAATAACAATAACAATAACAATAATTTTTTAAAAAAATAAAATAATCTTTATCAAGCTCATTTAAGTAATTCCCAAAACTATTCACAATAACAATTCGAATATAATAGGTACAGTCGCTAAAAAGGTAGCAAAATGCAGTGTCCAGAAAAAGAGTAAAACTGACATGAGCTAGAAATTGGAATGACTTTGTTTAAAAGGGAGCAAAGATATTTAATTTGCAGTTTGTGTTATCGATTATACGCTAGAACTAATCATAAAAAATTAAAACATATGTACATAAAAATCTTCGGCAAGAAGAAGAAATGTCAATCAAGCGAGGGCATAAAACATTCGTTAAGAAATTAGGAAATTATCCTGTCAGTCCAGCAAGTCCCTTCTCCATCTCTAAGTCATTGTCCTTTACATTTGTCTTTATTCTCCGTGACCTCTTTCCCCTCAAACAAACTAGGGAAGTCCGCAGGATGGCGAAGGACACCTTCGTTCTGATCCATGCGATTGTTAACAATAACAATAATCACATAATCACAGTAATAACAATGCAATAATCACAATAATAACAATAATAACAACAATAACAATAATAACAACAATAACAATAATAACAATAATAACAATAATAACAATAATAATAATAATAATAATAATAATAATAATAATAATAATAACAATAACAACAATAATCACAATAATAACAATAATAACAAAAACAACAATAATAATAAAATAATAATAAGATAAAAATACAATAAAATAAAATACTTATTAAAGCAAAAACTGCACTAAGTTAAAAACCATTAAAACTACAATAACATCGCCTAGTAGGCATAAATTCTTCCCTGCAGCAGAATATTTCTCAAGTGCCTCCTCAATTTTTTTAAGAAAATTCTATGGTGAATTGTGTTGTCAATATACCATGCCACAAATCACATTTTTCTTTTTAGGAAAAAGAATTTCGATCCATAATGCTTGGAAAGATTCATTGGAAGTTGCTTCTAGGATTTTGTAATCAAGAGTTTCGTCAATAAAAAGGCCAGCATCTCCACACGCTAGGGGTGTTGGAGTTTGCTTTGTATCACATCGATATCACTTGAGGATGTAAAATTCACTGTATCATCCGCGTAAGTAATTATCTTACAATGACGAAGGGGACTATGCACATCGTTAAAGAAGACGAGGAAAAGGAGAGGTCCAAGAATACTTCCTTGAGGAACTCCAGTGTTAATTGGATTTGGTTCAGAAAGGACACAATTAAATTGAAGTTCCTTTGCTTGTAATCAACATATCAAAGAAGACATCCCCACAGCGTTTGAGGGTTTGCTTTGCTTTCAAACGAAACGAAAAGACACATCATAAACAGATCATAAACAGATCATAAACAGATCATAAACCAAAACGCCCACGCAGCGCGCGAGCAACGTCCTCGGAAGAACTGGGTACTATGTCTAAAAATAACTTTAGAGGGATTACCTTAGTTAGAGGACCTGTATGGGGGATTCACTCTCTTACCTTGATAATCTCTTGACGCTAATTATCCATATCACGGATAAAACTAATCTAAACTAATCGGAGTAGCACGTTCTTATTCTGCTGACACGGTTGCCGTCAAAAACCACTTCAGATTAATACACAATAATATGAGAAGCGTTTCAGCGAGAACCTACAATACAAACTATTTCAATGACTGACTGTGGAAAGCTGGTACACCAACTTACTTGCAACAAACGCTTTTCAACAGATGCCAACAAGTACCCGTGCCTTACAAACGATTTATCCACGCTGTAAACGAAACCGACAAACGAAACTCTAATTGACCGATCTGACTAAGAATAGATGGATCGAAACCGACCAATGACTGATGACAAACTTTACACGAATCTTGCAGCCAAGACCGTTAGTGCTTAACTGACCAGAGTGGTAACACCATCAACTGACAAGCACTATTCACTGCCTCCAGGGGATTTTTATTCACAAAAAATATCTCTTTCACGCCTTGCGTGCCTATGTTTCGACGCAGGACGCCTATGGCAACCCAGTAATGAAAGAAAGAAAACCAGGACGACAGAGCAATGTTGAAATAGAACATAAGTTACCTTGAACAAATGGATCAAATGCTACTAATTTGAAATGGAAAGCTCTTCATAATTTTCCCAACACAGGGAAAACGGCTGCAATTTAATACACAACGACAACAACACACTAGAAGTAACGGCTGACGAAACAACTTGAAAACAATTGCAATTACTAGTACCCAGTCTACCTGCCAGAGTATTTATACTCTCGGAGATCTGTTACATGTCTCCTCCTCAAAGTGACTGACTGACATACTGACTGACTGGCATACTGACTGACTGACAATCAAGATCTCCATGTGAATTAGGGGTCTGTATGCAGAGCATAAGACGATTTCTAAGGTAAATTAATGCATTTTTTTGTTGAATACTTTCCCCTGGTCATACTAGGGTATGCTCGAGATAACCTATACATAAAGCAACCAGCTAAGATCTGGAATGGATATTTTTTACCACTTCATCAGCACCGCATATCGAGGTATGTTTTTTTTTTGTTGTAGTGAAATGACTCAATGCGTTTTTCTCACATTGTTTACCCTATATATGGGCATAGTTATAAAGAACAATTGGTGAAGACAAAGCAAACGCTGGAAGAGAACCGCAAAGAGCTTGATAGGATTAAAGAAAGGTAATTATCGTGGATTACTTTAAGAGCCAGTGTCACGATAATGCGCTTGTACGACTTTTAATGGGAGGTTTTTAACGAATAGAAAAGGTACAACTCAGTACAATTCAGAACACTGTAAAATTGAAAATTGTAATACTGAGGCTGTATAGAGTGTCTCAACTCACCGACGTTTCGGCAATACTGCCTTCTTCAGGGTACAAGACTAAATACCGTTAAAAAGTTCGTTATGATTAGCTCACGTGCCTGATTGCATACTCACGCGCGTGACACATGAAAAATAGCGCGCACCGGCGCGCGAGTAAGCAAAAAAGTGTGATTCACGTGAAACTAAAGTCCTGGGTAAGGCCACTACGACCCATAGTCCCAGATTTAAATATCAGCCTCATCTCCTGCTTCTTTCTGTAGTCCTGGTTGACTAGGCCTGTCTTCAATACCGCTACCTTCATGTCCTCCAGTGTGTGATTTGTTGAATTGAAGTGGGCAGGTACCGGAAGGTCATTCCTCCCGTTGATGACATCTCTGCGGTGTTCTCGAAAGCGGTCCGCTAACCTGCGTCTAGTCTCCCTGATATACACTGTCGATGGACATTTGGTGCACGACAAGCAAAAAGCCACTTGCTTTACTTGCTCGCGCGCCGGCGCGCCCTATTTTATGTGGCACGCGCGCGAGTATGGAATCAGCACAACTTATCCTATGACGAACAACCAGCATTACGCAAGTTGAAGAATATGATCCACGTGCAGTTTAAGTTTTAGTTTCTCACACTGCTTCTTAGAAAACACCAAATTTCTTTAGGATCTTAAAAGAAATACAAAACATGCTATGAAAACCGTCCACAAATGAGATACAATTTCTTGGATATCGGCACTATGACTTTCAAATTTTCACAAAATCGATAAAAAAGGATTTTCGTCACCGAAGCCAGGTTTGATGAGACTGGGACCATCGATCCAAATATTATATTGCTTACGCACGTGCAACTGGTAATAAAATGATTGAAATAGAGTAAATATATAAGAATAAAGAAATAAAAAAGGGACTTGTTGTCGAATAGAAATAATTTTTTTTTTTCAAATTTGTAAGAGCAGGTTACGAACTGTGTCAGGTTAGTCCTAGTAAGGTCTTCAGTCGGCTGCCTTGACTGAGGAAATAAGACTTGCACAATCGTGTAAGTCTTATTTCCTCAGTTAAGGCAGCCGACTGAAGACCTTACTAGGACTAACCTGACACAGTTCGTAACCTGCTCTATCAAATATAAGGGGACTTAAGATTTGAGTACGAATCCGAGATCGAGTGCGAGAATGACTTTTTCAATTCTAGTTTGCAAGCTTCACATTATCAAATCGCATACCTATTTCATCTCATGAGCTAACTCTCTGCCTAAAACCAGCATGAAGAACTAGGGCTCTGGAAACGTCACTGGTTTTAACATCGAAAATCGTACTCGTACTCTATCTGGTACTCGTAGTCCAACTAAATATCCCTAATATTAAAAACTGGATCATTGGATAATGCAATTCGAGAGTTTTCATTGGCTTAGCCAGGATGGATTATACATGGGTTATTGTTATACCTGCCAACTCAAATACGTTTTCCGATTGGAGGAGAACGCGTCACCTGCCGTGGGTCAAAACTCACTAACTTCCTAGGGTGAATAAAACTCACTAACTCCTTAGGGAAACAACAAATTGAATTTTCGACTCGCACGTGATCAGGTTGTGCACCTTGTAACCGCCGGAAATTTGTGCTCCAGTCGGCCTGATGTTAAAAAGCCATTGAAGTAGAACAACTTTTCTTATTAGAGACGTCATTCATTATTCAGGAAAAGGGATTTATAACATAAAAAACATATCATCCGGATTAACAAAAGGGAAAATACTAACGTTTTGTGCCTCCAAGCTTTTGGTTTGGCGCCAAAAATGGGTCGCCCACGTGCGTCAACTCGCTCTTCGATCGCGGTCGCCAGGTAGGAAAGTATTTGTGTAATTTACAGCAAAATATGCTGTTCCTGATCAAATGAAACTCAGAATGCTTGAGTTAAGCATTAGAAAAAGCCAAAGTAACTTTAGTACAGTCTATATTTTTGTTGGCTACGAAGAAAAAGACTGTTATCGTGATTTTTCGATAGGACAAATTGGTTTTGGCAGCTGCTCAATTTTTGC
The DNA here is from genome assembly GCA_019787425.1 of Platygyra sinensis. Classification (NCBI taxonomy): domain Eukaryota; kingdom Metazoa; phylum Cnidaria; class Anthozoa; order Scleractinia; family Merulinidae; genus Platygyra; species Platygyra sinensis. Next base: position 32,003 of record JAHPZR010009850.1, read on the forward strand.
GAGCGCAGCCAGTGTATGCAATGGCGTCAAGCAAAAAATTTTTTTCGGAGTTTTTTCTATTTTTGAGACGCGAGGTATAACAAAACACTTAATAACTGGCTCTTCGAGAAACAGTGAGTTTTGTTTCCCCTCGACCTCAATGCTCCCCTTGGCTTCGCCTAGGGGAACATTGAGGGTCTCGGGGAAACAAAACTCACTGTCTCCCTTGTTGCCAGTCATTAAGTGCTTATTTACCAAGTGTGAAGTAAAGATAGCTGAATCCAGCCATCTTGACCGAACAAGCTTGGTCAATAAAGGATTTACTACATGGTTTTCGGGGAATGGTTTTTCTTGCGGGATACAGCGGGTAGTCCCGAGCGGGCAAGATAGCTCCATCTTGCCCGTTGGGTAGCCAATCACGGGGAAGGATTCGGTTCATCTTCTCCGCTTACGGAACTAGCCATATAATAAGAGCTATTATTATTCATTCAAAATATTTCCCCGTTTCTGCTTGCATAAAACTAGAGGTATAATTCTCCATAACCAGCAACTGTTGACCAAATTTGGAAAGAACTTTGTCTTATTAAACCGATGACGTCATAAGTGCAGCCTTTGGCAGATTATTGAACCGTTGACCGAGAATACCTGGGGACGAGGTTGTCTTATTTTTGGTGAGCAGAAAAACAAAGGGCTCATGTTCTCCCCAAGTGTCAAGGAGGGTGTTATCGGCCTCGGTGGATACCATCCTCCTTGATCTGCAGAATTCTTCATATACTACGAAAGCCGAATTCAGTAATCGCTAATTATACCATGCTCTACAAATATAGCAAGCCGACGTTTGATTTCTTGGGGCCCTTTAATTTCTATTTTAGTTTGCGCTTGTTGAATATGAGATGATTGCAGCCAACTCGTCGCTATGTGCCTTGTTGGCTTTGTATCGTCTCATGTCCAATGTATGCTTGTGGAATAATGGTTAAGTGCACAGCCCGGAAATATAAGAGCCTAGGTTACACTGGTTCTAAATAAACTTCATCTTTAAATTTCCTTACAGGCATGCCTCTTTCTCAGAAAGAAGGGTGAGCTCTGATCAGAGACAAGCAGAAAACACTCCGAGCACAAACAGACAGTCACAGCTAGAGAGTGAATACGTCACTGAATTTAAGGACGGTACAAGGGTTGATGCCATTGACATTATAACAACTAGAGTTGGTCGTTATCGGGGAAGCCAAATCAGCTCACTTGAGTATTTAAAGTGCTGCAGACTCGCTTGCTTTATTTTTGAGGTAATGTTCTTGAACTTTAGTCCGTATTAAGTCATATATTTTTCTTGAAATAATGTTAAAATGCTTATTTGAGGTTTTTCTTCAAGTTAACATTCTACGATGACTTTATTGTATCTAATTTATTGGGGGGGGGGGGAAGTTTTTCCTCAAAGTATGACGTGAACAGAATTAACACGTGGCATTTACAATAACTTTTTAGAAAAAAACAGTTGATGAAAAATGAATTTGTTCTCAGATAAATGATTTCTGAAATGAAGTCATGGGCCTTCGGAAGACCAGGAAATTATTATTTATTGCAGCAAATTACTCCATGATAAGTGCCGTTATTTGTTGTGTAGAGGCGCAGTGGCCTCATGGTTAGTAAGTTCGTCCCCGGATCGAGCGACCTGGGTTCAAGCCCTGGCCAGGGACACTTTACTCTCACAATGCCTCTCTCCACCCAGGTGTATAAATGGGCACCGGCGAATTTAATGCTGGGGGTTACCTCGCAATGGACTAGCATCCCATCCAGGGGGGAGTATAAATACTCCTAGTCACTTCATGCTACAGAAACCGGGATAAGCTCCGGCCTGATGAGCTACTTGGCTCGTATCCAGACTTAAGCGGGCTTTTAGTATTTCCTTGAAATAGCTCAGCACTTGGGAAATTGAAGAATATCTCGTTGAATTTAGGAAAGAATTTGAAATGGGCGAAAGAAGATTAGAACTGATGAGAGCTGAATTCTCATCGGTAACTGAAATCTAAATCGCGGAAGTGCTAGGATGGAAGTGTTCAATGGACTTTCTCAGCGATACGGCGGTCGTTTTGAATTCTATTGTATCAAAGAGCTATCATGGCATGGTCGGGGGAGGGGGGGGGGGGGAGGGGGCAGATTAGTGTGTATAAAGGTCCCTAGAGGCAAAACATGATCAAAAACATCGTCGACCAGGCTCAAATTCGAAAAGAGTAGCCCACGAGTGTTCGAGAGTGACAATGAAGCTAAGATGAGTGTTAAAACTCTCGGCTACTTACGTCGTCAGTGCTTTCTAAGACTTATGTGCTAATTTGACGAATCGTGGAAGCTAGGAACTCTGCTTCAACTTAAAATACAATCTATACCAGGGGAGAAATAGGCTGCAGTTCAAGGACTGCCTAATCGTATCCCATGACACATCACCTTCCCATCCATCCTCTTTTCCATTGCTTTTTTCCTTGCTTGACGTCATGATCAAGACGGGGTAGGGCGAGGTAAGCCTGAGTGCGTTTAAACGTAATTAGTAGAGGGGACTTCTCCCCTCAGCTACATTTCTTTTGTGACACAACAATAAAGTTATTATTATTATTATTATTATTATTATTATTATTATTATTATTATTATTATGAGAATGAGACACGATTAGGACATACAAGATGTCATTAACAATGAAAACCGAAACCTCATTGTAAAATTTCCTGATTCAGATTGCTTATGAAGTCGTTGTGACTGTGAAGGAGTCCTTCGCCGCATTCACTTGTACTGTAATGGAAATGCTAGTAGATGACGCTCCACTTATTGGCTCGGACAGCAAGGCATTTCAGAACAAGGTAAATTTGCTTTCTGTTCTTAAGTACTCGCCGGATAATATTGTTTCCAATATGATATATCCTTGAGAGATGGTTGGTGAGGGTGGAAATTATATAAATGTAAATTGCACTTATCTTCTAGCTCCTTTTTTACGTATCGCAAGGAATGCTACGTTTGAGACGATCAGTTGTGAAGGAAATTTAATAACTCAAAAAATATGTTTTATTTCTCGTCGCTTACAATATTGTAGTGAGTTAGTGGGTTCAAATCAGACTTACGGTTACATTGGACATAGATATGCTCAGCTATTTGTCCGGGGACATTATCTATTCAGAGAATTTATTATTAGTGAATTATTTATATTATCAATATTCATGAGTGCTCACTACGTTATGTCTGTTTTTAATCCTTAGATTTGGAAACTGCAGCATAGTCACCTAAAAGAAACCCAACATACAACAACTCAAGATGCGTTAAGCGAGGTGATGATCCTTGTCAAAGAACGAGCAAAGACATATGATTTAAATTTTCTTGTTCAAGTGAGTTTGAAATGTTAATCAAATTGGTTTAAAAAGTTAAAACTGAGATAACCAACCGTGCTTCGTTTTTTTATGATTGCGAAGGAGTCATGATTAGGATGTACAATTGAAAAATAAAGAGAAATGAGAATGTATGGAGGAGGATGGAAAAAAAAATGATGATTCCAAAAGTGCACTTGCTGCTGGTATATTCCGCGTTCAGTGTGACCTATGCAACTAGCAATTCAAATTCTCAACATCGATAGAATTCCTTACTCTATTAAATTAGCTTCTAGGTGGCTTCAGTCTTACTTGGTCCGCTCAAAGGGTTCCTATTTTAAATGACAACACATCCCACCACTGGCAGGATGCAGGGTTTGTCCGCCGGACAAGTATCGTCAAGAATGGCCGAATTTATATTAGGGACGAATTATCCGTCTGAGACGGGTAATTCGTCTGCCTAACACGGATTCCTCATTTAGGTATAAATCCGGTGGTTAGACGAATTCTGTGGCTACATTCGTCTGTCAGTAGGTCTCCAATTCGTCTCTAGTATAAATTCGACCAAACTGATCAAGATTTGGCAATTCAAATGGGCTATGAGCGGTGATGTCAACTTGAACAGGCTAATTCCTCATCAATACGTATCATCCGTGCTCCTTTACGTGTTTTGTGAAGTAAATATTTAAATGCTTTTTAAAACCAGTATTATCTTTGCAGCATGTCAAAAGTTCTGTTGCTAGTCGGTGGAATGGTCGTTACAGAGACCCACTTCTTCTAGATTACGACAGCATCCTCTTACAAGGCTTGAACGACTACATCAAATATTGCACACAGTTCGCCTGGTGTGCTGTCACTCAAGTGCCTCCTCTGAAGATTGACTACTCGACAACTGCTTATAGTCCTAGGAGTCACACAATAAGCCAAGCGTTTAGTTTTACTGAAGAAGGGAGCCCAACTCGTCGTCCCGTTCGTTCAGAATCGCGAACTATTTTGTGTTATCTGTGGCCCACTCTTCAACACTATGATGGTAAAGTTATCAGGAAAGGAGAAGTTATTCTTAATCAGTAATTAGCGTAAACGAAGAATTATTAATGAAGAAGTGTTAATGCGTTTAGCATCTAGGGTGGTAGAATAGTGAAGTGAAGTCTTACCTTTAAGAGGAGATTGAAACCAATCCGTTTAAGGTCATTATAAGGCAGTTTTCTAATCCACGTTGGACTCAAACCTTGGAAAGGAAAAAAAATCTTATGTAGAACGCTTAGGTAGTCCGATATATTTCAATACTAAGATTGTTATCTTTCACTTGATTTCATATTGTTACGTTGGAAAATGGACGAATCGAGTGGCTAAAGCATGTAATGGAGTTACTTAAGCATACCATGTAATTATACTTACTGTCTACTTAATTACTTTGGATTAAAGAATCCTTTGAAAAGCGTGGCTACTTTCGAACAAATTTATACATAACAATTACTTACATAGGCGCAGCGTAGAAATTTGATTTGCACAATATCACGAATGAAATTAGTCGGAAGGCAAACTACTTAAGGACCTTTAAGCGGTTTTACTGACATGAAAACTGCAGTTTTAACTTAACCAAATGTATTCCCTGCAGTTTTCCTTGGTCCTGGGTAATGCTAAGAAGTGGTAAAACAGTCATCAGCTCAAACGAATGGTAGTCAAAATTTACCGAATGGATGTAGAGTTTGAGCTTCTCTGAAATATCTCATTTAAAAATCTCTTGACACGTGGGAAACACAGTGGCGGAGAACTCTTAATGGTAAGAAACAAAGCAGCCGGTGAAGGAAAACCTGCCCAGGGAATCGAATTGACCTGATATGCTTATTGCATGCACAATTTGACGACAAATACTGTAAAGATGAACTGATCATAGGAGCTTTTAACCGAGAAACAGCAATTATTCTTTTGAAAATATAAGATGTAAGACCGTTGAACACTTATAAAACGTAACATTTTGCAACGGTCTTGCTGAGTTTGCCTCTAGATGAGAGTTAAATTCAAGGAAAGTGCGCAGTGGTATAAATTTTCTATATAGAAACGACCATAGCAACAGTTGTTTACAGTCAGAAAATGACCACAAATATAAATCCTTCGTCTTCTACATCCATCTGGCGGCGTCCATCTTGAGTCTCTTCCGGATGTCTGTGGACAGGTACTTGGCGGTGATTTTTCCTCTAATTTTCCAAGATTTCGCCTCCCAAAAGTCCTCGCTGTCGAAATTTGGCTAAGCTCAATAGTGTTTTCTATGCCTGTCGCTCTCATATGGCGGCTCGTGGTGTTTTTGGTCTGGTCACACTAACAGCCCGGTAAATTCCATGGCATTACATATTGTTCAGTGACAAGTTCAGGAAAGCCGCTCTCAGTCGTGTATTCTCTAGAGCCCATAGTGGAACAAATTAAAACCAGAACCGTGAGAACGTTGTTTAGTCAGCCGACTTCTCGCAACTAAATTAAAGAAACGAACGTTTGAAAACTCGAGCCACGGTACAAATAAATAAAAATTAAAAAAAAACTTTATTGTTTAAGTGTCAAATGCATTTGGCACTGCTAATTGAGAACACTGTAAAAAATAAACAAATTTATCACATAAACACCTGTGACATACCAGGATTTTTCCTTTTACTGAAAAATCATATCTTCATCGCACGCAGCGAAGATACGATACTTTTTCTATCTTTCACATGTAAGGATATTGGTGTTGCCATAGCTACTAAAATGATCACCATTGCTATGGTTACATAATCCCTTAAAAAGTACTTAGATATGTTGCTGTATGATGGAAACATCATCGGTCCCTCCTCTGAAATCTTCGGTTATCTTGAGAAATCTTCGGTAATCTTCTAAAATGTCCGAAAAATGTTCGGAAACGTTCGTCCTTCTTTCGGAACAATTTTGGAAAATCTTCGGAAATCTTCGTAAAATCGTCAAAAACGTCGTCATTACTATGTTTATATAATAAACAAAATATTACATGCCCGCTTGTGGATATGAATTATTCTTCTCGTGTCAGGATCCTGCTCGTGTTCAACTCGACATCTCACTCGTTCGCTGCGCTCACTCGTGAGATATTGAGTTGAACACTGGAAGATAAAATTCATATCCACGCGCAGGCATGTATAATATCCTCTATATTTCAAATAGAACGTTAACTGTTAATAATCCCAACTGGTGGAAGGTTGACCAGTTGGCCATTTAGACAATGTCCCTGACCAGGGTGTGAACCCAGACTGCTAGATATGGAGTCAAGCACACCAACCATGAGGCAGCCGCGCCTCCCAATCCTCAATATTCTACCTCCGATATCAACCACAACGTGCAGCGTTTCATTGCTCCCACTCTCAATGACAAATTCTCTCACTGTTCTCCCCCGGCAGTAAAAAGGTGGCTACTTCTGACTCTAAGGCGATAAGTAAATGTTCTGGATTGGAGAGCGAGGCTAGCTAGTCCTGCCTAAGAATGAAGGATAAGGATTGTCTTCCATTTGATCTTTTACTAAGCTACAGCTACGTAAAAAGTGCACTGAAACGAAGGCAGCTTATTTCTACTTTTCTCTAGTTATTTAGAAGCCATGTATCAGTACGTTTGAGCCTTTTGGCTTTTACGTGGATTATGATTGTTCTATTTCGTACTTCTTGGCTTTATATTAGCAAACTAATAGGCCAATTTCTTTCCTTTTTTTTACATTTCTAACATAAATTAATTGCGACTTACACTACTAACAATGCTCATGCAGTTATTTACACTTCTTACAATACTTGTTCCTTACGCCACTTACAATACTAACGCTTATACTACTTGCATTACTTACAATCCAATACGTCTACTTACTCTACTGACAATACGAATACTTACACTACTTACAATATTTACAAAATAATTAGATTACTTACTAGTTTATGATTATCGCTTACATTCGCTGAAGCAGTACACACACACGCACACAGAACAGATACAAGACTAAAGCAAAGCAGCCCACGTTTCTTTAAATTGACCAAGTACTTTGTTTTTAACAGCCAAAGTGGGAATAATACCGAGTTTGTCTTTCAGGCGCAAAAGAAAGCTATCAAAGTCCAAGGAGCCAACGCGCATGCTTGAAGCAAAAATATGATATAATAGGCCAATTTCGATATATTAATATTCAGCTCGATAGTGAGGCTTAGAGGACACAAACAAAAATAAAGAATAAACATGGTCATTCAATTTCCTTCGTTTGTGTCCTCTAAGACTCGCTGCCATGCTGAATTTTAATATATCGAAAGCGGTCTATTCGGTGATAGCTGTGCCTGGTTATAGGACACAGAAATAGAAAACGTTTTCTACTCACCAATTCGCGTCAATTCGAAGAGCGTGGGAAAACAAGTCTGCAATGTCCCCCTAGCGGTCAGCAGCTAGAAATGGTAGTCATTCGTAACGCTCCTTAAGGCTGCGTTTTTCGCATTTTTCCCCGTTTCGACAAGCAACTCCCTCTTACGAATCTCGTCAGGTTTAAATAACCGAAAGTGTACCGACAAATCAATCGTGACTAATCTTCACTTATTTTGTTCCTCTTAATCGCGCATTTGGTCATTCGAGCATTAATCGGGTAGCGCTCCTCGCACATCCGATATCTGATTAAGTACGAACATTCTCTTGTTACACATTTTGGGTTAACAGACACGCTCGATGACATAGAATCTACGGTCCTCCGGCGTAGATTCAAGAATGAAACACACCATGATTTTACATGTAAGAACGTTTGAAACTGTAGATTGGGCTAATAGAAGAGGACACGAAAATTTCGTTTCAGTAGCACTTTAACGACAAGTTAAGAAGATGACCCTATAAGGTTATTGCTCTTCAGAGTAAAATACTTGGCATACAATATTAATTCATGGAAATTATAACGAAGTTACGCCTTACCTTGGAGAATATTATGTCCTGGCGAATCAATACTACTTTGCATATTAAATTAAATTGGTGTCTCGTTCTCCCTGATTGGAGATTTGTTTTGAGCGACAATAGCAGCTACCAACCGAATTTGTTATTGGGCAACTAAAACGAAAACAAAACCAGACGTCTTACTAGGGTAAAACCCTCTGAGCTAAAGCCATGAAATCATTGGTTCGCAAGTAAACAACTGAATTCTCGGAAACTGAAAGGTCACAGAAATGTCCCTCCAGGATTTATTTCTTCCATGTTACAATGTTGAGCAGTGGTGGATCTAGGGGAGGGGCCTAAGGGGACCGCCCCCCCTTTTTAGGTAAAAAGGACGAAATGACAGAAGGGAGAAAGGCGAGCAGGGCAAGTAAATCAAAACCGTTCCGCCCCCTTAGCTCAAGGTGTTGACGTCATAATTATTGCTAAGAGAATAGACTAGCAGCTAATTAAGTTGTTGACGTTATTTGCAATTGGCTTTGTAGTTTGATTCTTATTGATGCTTTGCCGTTTCTTTCATGAAATGTTTATATTCGCCCAATAAATATTTTCGTGCCGTGTATAATGGCTAGCTTATCGCATTGTCAAATGGCTGTGACTAAAAGTGAGACGCGGATGTGAGACTTGGGGACTTGGGACTCGAGGAGGTGGGGCGTGGGACGCGGGGACTCGAGAACTCGGGGACGCGTGAAAGTTAAGACATGGGAAGCGAAAAGGCTCGGACTGGGATGTGGGACGTAGGGACTGGAGGACGTGATAAACAAACAACACTTGATTTTTACGCTGAATTTGTTTAGTACAATTTTTGGTGCTCTCGAGTAAGGTATTTTACCTATTCTTCAGCTCGCGAGCGGGCGGAATTCAACAAACCCTGCAATCTGATTGGTTACTGGAGCGGGCGGAATTTTCTCATCCGGATCGCCACTGCGGAGAGAATCCGTTAAATCTATTTTCGTGAACGGATTAGCGGTTATCGTCAATCGTTCGCCCTTTTAGACTTCCATAGACGATTAATCGACGCAAGGTTATCTCTATTCACCTTTAGATGGCAAGGAAAGTCACGTCACCTTAAGTAAATTCAATGAATTTTTTTGAAGTTGCGAGAGTTTGCTTGGCTGTTTGTAGCTTGGCGTTATAATGGCGCTTATTAGATGGCTGCTTCTCGCTTCCAGGATCTCGCGCGGCTATATTTTCTCGGCGGTTTCTTTCGAGTCTCGCTCGACGGACTAAGCGAAAGAGATTTGCGGTGATCGACAGAATTGTCTTTTTAGTGCGTAGAACTTCAAATGCACAAAATTTCACTCAGAGAAAACACTTTTAGAGAACTGGTGAACTAAATGCAAGTAACAAAGTAGTTCGAAATAAATGTGGTCTTCAGTCTAGTATCTGAGTTACTCGCTGGTTTGATCGTTATATTTTTACCAATGGGTTGTAGCCAGCGTGTTAAACAACTCAGTGAAAAGTTGCGTAAACAAACCCACTTGCAAGCCAATTTACCACAGCAATTTACAACAACACGTTATTGACCAGCTTAGGGTCGGTCTGTATAGTGAAAAACTGTGAGCTCGGGCTAGAAAATGCTGTCCTCGGCCTGCGGCCTTTGGCACAGTTTTTAACTATACGGACCTCCCAGCTGGAAAATACGTATACTAATGATGAAGAGTTTGACAGTAGACCAGTAGCTGATGATTTCCAGCGTCCATAGTTCGGCCTGATATGCTTACTTGCACCATGTGAGCTCTGGGTAGAGTTTCCCTCGCACTTTGCTGCTCGAGATCAATACGAAAAGTATATGCACATTCTAGGAATGAAAATAAAAGAAATATTCATTTTCGGACAACGGTTTAACTGAAGTAAACATGTTTTATTCGAGTTCGAAATTAGCAAGGATATATCCTTGCCTTATAAGTTCCTCATGACTGCCCACGAGGTTCAACTGAAGCCCCCTGCGTTGAAATGCAATAGCAGTATTCGCATTAGAGGACGGAAAACTCGTCAGACGGGTAACCCGTCTGACGAGTTTCCCGTCCCAGTGTGAATTCGGGATGAAAAAGTTATCTGACTTACAGACATGAATTCACATTAGGACGAGTTTTTAGGACGGGTTAAGATGCCGAGGTACTGGTGAGAGATGTGCGTGGTTACCTAGCCAGCAGAAAACGGAACTTGTCTGGCTGTTTCTAGTATTTCCAAAGTATGCAGGCCTATATTTCAAACTGTCTCTTGGGCTCAAAACAAACTATAGTCTTCCGATGCAGCAGTTAGGCCTTCGGCTACCAGCATATTCTCGAACTCTTCTCTTACGTTGTTGAAACGGATTCATTTGCCGTTTTCTAGAGGGCCATTGTTTAAGAACGAGAGCAAAAGGCTTATCTCGGCTTTCAGTTGATGACAACACAGCGCAGAGATGCTTGTCTGTTTGTCAGTCCAGGGTTTGTTTTTCTGCGTTTTAGAACGCTTCACCTTCTTCTTTGGCGCGATTTTGTTTACCCAAAGTGCTCTGCTTTCGTTCTAGTTCCAGTCTAATCGGCGCATTTTCTCCTAAAACTCGACCTGGAAACCCGTCTTAGTGTGAATTCGTGATGCATTTAAATGCATCACGAATTCACACTTTTGACGAGTTTCTCGTCTAGTCGGGAAACTCGACGTTAAAAACTCGTTGACTCAGACGGATAAGTGGACGGGTAAATTTGAACGAGTTTCTCGTCTAAAACCCGTCGCGATCCGATTTCACACTAAGACGGGAAACTCGTCTCAGACGAGAAACCCATCCAAGAAGGGTTACTCGTCTCTAGTTTGAATTCGGCCAATGCAATGCAATGCAATGCAATGCAATGCAATACAAAACAAATTTTATGGTCAACTCCCCATGGGGGCTTTGCAGTGACAATAATGAAAAAAAATAAGTATCAAAAATTATCGATAAACAGTTGTTAGAAAAAAAAACTATTTACGTATAAAATTTATGACGTTAAAAATTGATTTAAGGTGGCTCAAAACAGTTTCCAGGACTTTCCAAGACGTGGATTTTAATGGGCCATAATTAACACTCTTTATCAATTGATGCTACAATCATGGGAACAAAAAACTGCCCAATCACTGGTGAACACATTGGTATTATTTTCTTGACAGAATAGGTTACCATGGCAACACTACGACCTGCTAAAAACACCCTTAATTTTAGCTTTAAGCGCTTAATTTCAAAAACGGCACGGTGAAATTTTTTCTTCTTATAGGATTTTAAGAAGGGTAAAATGCAACTTTTGGCAAAGTTCTGTACATGCGGTTCAGAGCCACCTTAAATTTTCGATTTTGCGGTCACTATTTTACAAATACGTTAGTCAACCTTTGCATTGGCTGAAAGCGAACCCATCAAAACAAAAGTTGGCCAACAAGTCTCTGGACTGTGTAAAGAAACTTCAAAAGACGCTCTCCGCTTCTGCAGCAGAGTTGATACTACAGAGCCGGAAATCATACTCCTCCGTTTTGTTCCCGATTTTCCAACTCTTCGTAGGGGTAGGGGATATTTTTACGCTAAAATAACCTCATGGTTGTAAATGTAAATGTAAAAAAATGTAAAAAAATGTAAAAAAATGTAAATTTAATGTTGGATTGTTATTATGTAAATTTAATGTTGGATTGTTATTATGTAAATTTAATGTTGGATTGTTATTATGTAATTTAATGTTGGATTGTTATTATGTAAATTTAATGTTGGATTGTTATTATGTCGAGGTTTTCCCATTTTTCACCCGTTGATGATTGTTTACTCTTCGTCGCAAACGCCACATATTGTTAGGAAATAATTTCTATGGACTAATTTTAATGCCTTCGTCGCAGACGCTACATTCTGCTAGGAAATAATTTCAAATGACTAATTACACGTGGAGAGACCCCAGGTAGGCGAGGTAACTCACCTAGCCGTGGTCGAAATATATTTCCCGGCACCCGGGGTGAAATTGGGTGGCAAACAAAATAGAGGGCGAACGGAGCATTTTGACAGTCAATGCTATTTTCTTGAGCTATCAGCTGCTCTTCATGCAACGTTTCAGGCTTTTTATCGTCACTCTTATTAATAATTAAACGGGAGTTAACGGTTTGGCAACGCAGCAGTGCAATGCTGCTGTTTCATGGCTTAGACCCATTCGAAGAAGAATTGACTGTTGTCGAGGTAAAATGAGAAGAAATTTGGGGTAGAAAGAATAGTGGTGGCTCAACTTGTACAACTGAATTTGCTGGAGAAGGAGTGGAGAAAGAAATTAAGAATTGACAGCGTAGCTTTTGTATCTGCTTCGAATTCTAACCCCGACTGGGCGGGCTACCCTACCTGTTTCCTGCGATGCAAACTGGGCAACCCGCTTATGCCGGTACCCCATCTATAATGTTAACATGATCAAATAAAAATCTGAGATTTTACGGAGAGGCGGGTTATCCCGCCTTGGGGGGTGAGGCATCTCCATGTAAACAGGTCCTAAATCCCACAGGAAGCCAGTTATGCCAACAAGCCCGAGCTAGTTTCTAATTAGTGAACCTGTGGACAGTAATTAACAGTTGATGACATTGGATTACATGGAAATAAGTGGGCGCAGTGCGGGTTCTTACAACAGGCATTCATTCAACTTTCTCGCTTTTTTGCGTCTCTACCCCTTTACCGTCTGGGCCTGCAACGCAGGCTAATCACTCTATAACTTGAAGCGGCTAGATTTCGATAAATTGTGATATCTTTATAATACTTTCGGGGTACATTAGACGCCATTTACAAATATGGGATAGGAAAATATTTTCCAAATATGAAATATATTGACTGTAATTTTGGCAATATTTCAAAAACAAATGGCAATAATCTAATCATAATTTGAAATCACCGTTTATCGAAAGAAAAGTTTAAAAGCAGATCAAGAATCGTTTTGTCATTGAAGGACGCCAACATTGAAAGACCACTGAGACACCCTGGTCTGAGAATTGGTGGAGGAGACAATCCAGTTTATAGCAGGAAAGGAGTGGCAGCGGATGAGCATTTTGCAGATTTTTGAAGTTTTTCCTAGAGCGTTCTTTACTATATATGCAATGAAAATAATTACAGATAGCTGTAAGGCTTTTTTTCTCTATAAACCGAACTTTGCCCTGAGATGCAAAGATGTTAAATGCCATAAATAACCTGAATTGAACTGTTTTTCGCCCAGCGAGAACATGAGCGTGCGCACTTGAGATGCGCAGTGGCAATGGGTGCGAACGTCCTTAAAGCAAACGTGCCGCCCTTACTTTCTGTTATAAAAATGATACTCAAATCCTTTGATAAAATAAATGTTTAATCCAACTTATCTTCATGATGAAACTGAAGTACAACATTAACCAGTATGAAGTTGTGTGAACTAGTCATAATGGCATTTCTGTCAGTTATCACCACATCCACGTGTTTGTTGAGGAATGACTTTACAGTAGCTTTTGGCACATTCTAACCACTGCTGACTTGAAAGGTTAATCAATTAGACGAATGATATTAATTAATGCTCGGGTTTTTAATTGATTGCAAAATAAAAGAAGAAACTAATTGAAACAAGACGCCAAAAGGCGATTCCGTGGGATGCTTGGGCTAGGGAGCGTAGCATTGGAATGAATTGTGAAGGTTAGTTAATAGACCTTTTTCGCTTGTACATTTTGTTTTTCCAATACAGATCATGTGATGATACTCGGGAGATTTGATCCTTTGTTGTGTTCATTAAAAAGAGTACATGCAGACATATTCATGCTTGCATGTACCCTTTTTAATGAACAAAACAAAAGATCAAATCTCCTGAGTATCGTCAAATGATCTGTATTGGGAAAACAAAATGTACAAAGCGAAAAAGGTCTATTGCCACGCCAGATTAATCAGTTAGATCGGCCATAAAAATCACTGGAGAAAGTGTTGAAGAAATTGTCACTGTGCTTGTAGTAGAAAATAACGTAGGACGGCGGAAAATAAATTACTGGTAGAAGTAATATTGCAACGTGAAAAATGGAATTTGTTTTGAGGCTAGATCTGTTGCGTTGAGATCGCGAGAACTGCAAAAAATCTTAAGACATGAATGGTAACGCAACGTTTTACTAATTTGAAGACTAAAATATTGTGAAGGGCTGTATTGCCGTCAATGAACGTAACGAATCTGCCAAAACATTAACAGGCTAAAATACGTATTGTCTGTTGTATCATTAGAAGCTCTTTTGTACGGGAAAAGAACTGAAGTAGGCTCATCACTTGTGTGACAGAAAGACGTAACGCACAATAACGCAACTGATATAGATAATGTGTTCTTGTTTATCAGGTTTATTCCCGTTCTTGTTTATTCAACATAGCGAAAGGATTAAAGTTTCCATCCATCAGAAGCATGAGGAATTCTCCTTAACACATATTGCCCTTTTTATTTTTAAATGCTAACAGTGGAACACTGGAAATAAATGACATCGAATGGAATAAACCCTTTCGCAAACACTACTTACATGTGCGTTCTGGTAAACAGGTAAGCTCAATGTCAGCAAGAATCCTTGGGCAAGAATACACAAAATTTTACTGACATCACGTAGCATGATTCCAGACTCACGAATTTAACTGGGAAAATTTCGATAGAGTAAAACTCGCGCGGCTTAAATGTCTTTCATTGCAAACCAACAAATATGTTTGAACCAATTTTGGAATTGGTTGGTGTCGATATTTTCCGTGATGGATTTGTGAATACACTGATGCAATGAATATCGTGTTTCAAAGTTGCTTAAAAACATCTGCCTGAACTCGTTGGGTTCGTTTGGCAGGCTCAGTGAACAGTGAATTCGATACCGCTGCGTAACACGGAACGGATGATATTAAATTCAATACACAATGTCGAAATGCCTTCTAAAATGTCTTACCTTCTGTTCATGTTTATTTCTTCTCCTTGCCAGAATCGCAGAATCGCAGAATCGCGAAATGTTCCTTGCCCGAATCGCAGAAATTATGCTTGGAAATTACAGTCCTTGCGAGACTGATCGCAGATTGTTTGGAAATAAAAATAGTTTCAGCTGTCAATCAAATTTGCCGTTTTGCGTCGACGATGAAAAAGAAATTCACCCGAAAACTTACCGTGGCCTGCCACAGGCATCCCACGGAATAACTTCTGCAGATACCCGACATGATTTTTACCCACGGGCTCTGGTGAAACCGCGAGAAAGTGCACTTTAAAGTTAACTGGAATTGTGCACGCTTCTAAAATGAACGCAGCATTGCCAACTTTCGACAGGTACCTTGTTATTAAATTACCACTCATTTTACCGGAAATTGACCGCTCACTCGAACAAAGGCACCAAGTAGCAGACAAAAGATCAAAACAACATCAGTCTACAAATGCGGCGATTTGACAATGCGGTGCACATGACTAGTGAAAGAATTGCCGTGGACGGCTCTCTGCGAAAGGTCGTTTTATGCAATCCACTAAAAGGCTAAACAGATCGTGCTTTTTATGCATTTTTACCCAAACATATTTGATTCGCGACAAACCTGGCAATCTTTCGAAATGCTGAGACTATCACAAAAGGGTACTTTCATTACATGTGTCGGTGTGCCTTTAATTAAAGAACAATGCGAGTCGCTATTCTTATTCAGTGAGATACAAACAAAAGTGGTCAGGTATTCTGCAATTTAGCCGGAATTGATTGGTGACAGATTCGCTGTGGAGAAGCGGCTCCAGTGATTATAATTTTTTAATACAAAAGAATCCAGTTCTTCCGACCCGGCGGTGTGAAACAAACACAAAAAGCCTTTGTTCAGTTAATGCTGTTTCTCGCCACCACATGATTAATTCTCAAAACTGCCATCGTTATTGCCCATACTCTCAGATTGATCAGTGAGGTTTTGGAAGTCTTCAAGCGTTCATTCTCTCTCGTATATGCAACTTGCATAAGATAGTCATGGGAAAAAGTACGTCAGCAAAACTACGGTGATAAAAATTTTGTCTCGAGAAGCTTACCTGTTTAATTAAAGGAATGAAGAAAAATTTCTTGAGCATCATTGGGGCAGAAGAGATAGATATGGAAACTACAGCCGCAGAATCAGCATCTACCTCTTCCCCCACAACAACAAAGAGAATCAAGGTTCGCTATGAATCTCTATCGGTGCAATTTAGATACAGCAATAATTTTGCAGTTAGTGCTCTAATCTTGCAGAAAATTCTACATGTAGCGCGATCGAAAGCAAAACAACGCTATGCAATGACATTCTTAAAGTAGAGAATGGGCTATTGAAAAATGCTGAATCTCACAAAAAGTTCCTTGTCTCGAATTCTTATGCTTAATCTTCGAGGTTAAAGCTCGTCAGAATTTTATAGGCCGTGTCATAATTTTTATTATGGGACATCGCATTCTCATTAGTAACTACACTGCTTTTTTATTAGTGATGTGCCTAACGATATTGTTTAAAATGATTTGCTCCCAGCGTGGTTACAGACTATGTCGCACCAAAATTCAAAAGTAGTTCGTGTTCTCCAACGCATCATTATGTGACGCATACATAAAATAAATGGAAAGCGCGCTGTTTAAAATTCTGAAAAAGTGTTCGCTACATGTAGCCTTTGATTTACTCTTTACTCAAACCACAATGTTTTTGAACTGTTTTATCCAGTTCTGCATGATGAATATGCTGTCTGATGTCATTTGTTTTGAGACTGTTAATCAATGAAAATATAATTTGGAAAAGATTGTTCAAGTGTTAAATTTCAACATCACCACTACGAATTGAAACAAATAAAAGGAGCTTGTTGCTTTTATGTTTTCCCTTTTCATTTGTTTCAGGCCCTTATTTGAGAAAAGCAGTGAAGATCTTTATTATGGGCCAATGATCAGCGTCACGACAAGTCACCACCAGCCCGGGGTATCCAATCGATGGAATCGATAATCGACGACAATCGATATATCTTGTTGTTGTTGTCAATAGATACTAATCGATATCAATTAATCGATTGATATTGATAATCGATGACCAATCAATGGCGAAGATTCGTGTGGTTATCGATTGGTATCGATTGTCAATACCAATGGATAGATAAATTGGTATCGATTGGTTGTAGATTGACGGAAGCGGAATTGAAGCATAAAAAACAACTTTGTACGCAGTAATTGCTCAGGAATCGGTTTTTTTTAAAGCAGGACACCGATATAGCAATGTATGTGCTTTGAATATTTTCATATTTGTTTGCCCGGATTGTTTGCTACAGTTTTAATAAAAAAAATTCATTAACACTGAAATATCTGCATGTAGTGGCCAAAGAGGATCCACAGGCTCGGACTGTAGGTGGCCGAGTTTTGTCCACGGTGGTTTACAACTTTAAACGCGTTTCCGCGTTCTCCCTTCTTCTTGTTTTCAGTTAACACTTCACAGACGTTCACCTCATGCAAAAGATGATAGCCTTTGACGATGCATCTTATATTCAGAAAAGCCTCTACCCGGACGTCTTGCATAAACATTATGACACACAAAGTCAAGGATGGGCTAGTGGGCAATTCGATTACATGTACAACGGGGTATATTCTTTGCACTGAGAAGACTGTTTCGGATTTGTTTTGCCAATTTCGTCCCCAGGGCTTCCTAAAAGTGGCAGATGATCGGACAGGTAGCGTGCGTGACGTCTGTTTCGAGGTCCTGTGCCAATCGATGCCAATCGATGAACGATTTTTGTGTGGTTATCGATTGATTATCGATTGACCGATACCAATCGATACCAATTAACTA
>JAHPZR010009850.1:55000-67433 GCA_019787425.1 Platygyra sinensis
TACGGCATGCGAACAATTCGTTTTACTAACATCCGACATTCTAAATAATTTACAAAATTATTGCACCATTATCGGTTACATTATTACTTTTCAGTATTTTTTTTTGAGGCGCTTAGAAAATCAACAGTACAAATCATTTTATTCCTTGACTTTCAGCTGATCTTGCAAAAAATAAAAACTTTAAAATGAACAACAAACTTCTGCATGATTCAGCCAAATCGCATGTAGTCATGAAGGATAGACTGGCTTGCATAATGGACAGAAAAATTGAATTGTACTTGGTATAACACCGATTCATAGTTTCAAATAATTTTGCCACATATCGTAAAATAGACAAAAAATAGGTCTGCAACGCGTAATAACATTAATAATAATAATATTTAATATTTCTATAGCGCTTTTACAATAGAAGATCAAAAGCGCTTTACATGTCTAATAAATCTAACTAGACTACTTAATCAAAAAAGTGTAGTGTATTTCTTCCAATAGCCCTTTTCACGGTTAACTTTGCTAATTTGCATTACAATAAATCTCGGGCTGCTTTGTTGGTTTAGCCCGAAATTGCCAAGCATCCACGTTGGATTACATCGTAATGTAAATGAGAAAGACTAACCGTGAAAAGGGCTATTAGCCGCCAATATATTGCCATATTGCCATCTCAAAATCGCATTTAGTTTATACTATCTGGGAGTTGAATTCCTACACACCAGAAGTTAGACAAGTTGTTGGACATTTTAATTGGGAAATTTATAGCGAATACTGTTTACTTACTCTTATCTTGTATTATAATCCATCAAATATTTTGGCTCGCGTGATTGGTCTAAACGCATCGCATGACTGAAAAATCCCCAGAACACATAACGACATCAACAACCGAGTCCCACATAAATCAAGTGTTAATGGTGTTGAAGTGTATTGAAGTTATAACAAGTTATGGGTATGACTGTCAAAAAATATTGACATGCTGAATACCAGTAGTAAATTTGCATACTCAATCTGGATCTTCAAGTGGCTGCCAGCATTAACTTCTAAACAGAGTTGTGTGATAGTTAAAGTCCGGACATGACAATATACAGTACATGTTGATCAGGTGTTGATATAAAGTCAATTGTCATTTTAAGGTCTAATATAATGGAAAGCGATCCACATTCTATGACTCAGTGTGCTTCATTTGGTGTAGACATCTCTTGTTGTGCTTAGTGTCAGAATTCTCTTGTTCAAACTTTAGCTGTTCAAGTTTCAAGGGCTATTGTTCAATCAACCAAAACTGAGTATCAAGATCTCTGGGAAGGAGTTTGTATTTTAATCAGGCCTTCAAGTTGATTTGGGGACAGGCCAAGCAACTGGCACTTCTTCTGTATTTGAATCTTTGACTATACCTGTTTTAAAGACCAAGAAAACCGACATCTTAGAATTATACTAAGTTATTGTTATTTGCAGAAGAGTGTAATTGTTGTTACATTGGTGTACTGCTGATAACATGCCAAAGTAGTACAAACTACACATGGTTGAAGTAAAAGGATAGGGGAATTCAAGACTTACCTGAAGATGGTGTGTGTGGCATGGGGTTGTAAAGGCAAACGTCGTTGTATTCCCAGCAATGTTTTGATCATTGAAGTCAGATGTGTGTGTACCGTGTGGCTGTTTAGATGTATATATCTCCAGTTTCAGTTCCTCAAGGAAAACATAGTAGAAATGCTATATTGCCAGAAGGATAGATCTCCTTACTATAAAAATAAAAGTTGGTCATTTTAACTTTCTCAAAGGGAGATAATTCGTTCTCAAAATGATTTGTTGGGTAGTTTCAGTATTGTACCCAGTTTATGCTTTTTACATTATTAATCAATTATGTTTAAATAATATTGCCAAATGAGACAAACAGTGTTTTATGATCGCTGAAATATGTTTCGAAAACACCTGCTTGTATATCTGAGTGAGATTTGATATTTGTATATATGTGATCAATAACTGTTTTGTTGTCAGTTGTATATGTTGATATCAACTGTTTGTAACGTTTATCCCTCACTAGTAGATTAAATAAAGGTTTTCTTTCTGTTTAAACAAGCCAGTTGGTATTAAAATCTCCAAGAATAATTATATTGTTGTCTGGCATGATGCTATTTAATGTTTCAGCAATTGCTTGACAAAGCTGTCTTACAGGAACCTTTGGTGAGCGATATATCCCCATGATTGTCCAATCCACAAGGCTTGTTATCTTAATTACCGTTAATTCAATACCTTGTATATTGTTACAGCATGGATATCCAGGTAAGTATAGGATTTTACTGTACACAGCTGTACTACCACATGGTCTTGATGCATTGCTGGAATTAGAATTATCATTTCGAAAGAGTTTATAACCAGGAATATAATACATCTCATCAGTATCTTGATTTTACTAAACCTTGTTTCTGCAAAAAAAATGTTAATATTAGCACTAAATAATTTAAGTCGTTACAGCACCTGATTTTGGGAAAGACATTTGCAAATATGATGTAACGTTTTCAAGTCGTTCAATGCAGACCAAAATACATCTCCCAAATGAATCTGGCATCCCATACAAATCCCTTGAATGACAATCAAAAGTTTGGAAGCTATGCTTTGAATTCTCAAACCTGAAACTGTATTAATGCCAATAGCTAACAAACAACAATAGATCATTTTACAGTTGCCTGCTCGGTGACCTGGTCTTTGAATGGCAGCGAGGCTGGAGGTGACCTTGCTTTGATACAGACCTCTCTGGTTTTGTCATGTAAATGCACCTAATTAGCATAAGAACAACTTTATTTACACAACAACAGCAGAGAGGTCTGTATCAAAACATGGTCAACTCCAGCCTCGCTGCCATTCAATAGCCAGGTCACTGAGCAGACAACTGTAAAATGGTCTACTGTAATTCCGTTGAGAGTTTGAAAATACTTCTAGAAGAGAATTTCTGAGAGACATATACGGACCAATGTGTGATGTCATGAACAAACTTCCAGTAAATAACTCACTATGTTGTAATGAATACACTTTATCAAATATTGAAACCATGTCTGGAACATCAGTTAACAGCAATTATTAAATTCTCAACCTCGGATAAGGCAATTCTAACTTTCTAATTGGTTCACTGTATCTCGGTTACCAGCCATTAAACCTACGTTTGACATTATATCAGGGTCGGCCAGGGTTTTTGGGTATATGGTATACAGGGGCTCTTTAAATCGGGTATACGGTATATTGCAGCTTAAATACGGCTATTTGGTATATCACTTTCTTTGAATTGTTCGGCTCTAGTTTTTCTCCTTTAAACACAATACGAAATGCCCTTCATAAACAAGAGTGAAGCGACAAAAAGGTCGAAAGACTGAAAGACAAACGGCAAATGTACAAATGCCATGAACCGTAGGAGTCGTGTTTGGCCTGTCTATTTTATTTACCATCATTGTAATAATTGTTTTGACAGAGCCCCGTTCTACATCGTGCGATACATACCAGCACTCAACCAACTTCAAGTATTGCACTCAACATATAGCATCAACTGCATTTTAAGAAGGGGGTTGCAAAATTAACATGTAAGTTTCAATATCAAGTTAGCTCCATACTGTAGATCAGCCATCGAGTGCATCAGAAATCTAGACGGAAAAATTACGTCAAATAACACAAAATAACGATTATGCCATTGTCTAGCTGTTATAGCCAATAGAAGCCAGGGATTTTCGATCCGCAACAAGGGTTATAAACACACCACGAGAAGTCTCAGTGTCAAGCCGCAGAATGTCAAACATTCTCACTTATGTATGAGTTGCGCTAGCAACTTCAGACGTACAGAGTATTTTAGAAATACCGGCAACTGATGAGATCCACATGGAGGATCGAAACCATGGTCTTGCCTGAACTAAGCCGAACAATGGCATATACAACACGCAGCACAGTCAACAGACTTGCACGTAAGGAGCTCTATTTGAATCCTGTGGTACCAGAACGATCAAAGGAGGAATAAACCTATACATCGATCGAGCTCCAGAAACATAAGCTCGATCAGATAGCTGCAAGACACATAACAATTTCTCTAGACAAGCGTATTATTACCTTTCTTCAAGCAAAGCTACGGCGTCTCCGAAGAAAAACGTACGAAGGCAAATATGATACCCGTAACAAGAATCTATCTACTGTACTTGCAAACAGTTCTAATCATAGCCGGGCCCGACGTCACAATTTAGAACGCAAGTTAGCAACTCTTTCACAGTAAACGTCAAAGTTTGCCGCTGAAAAGCATTTACTTGGAGACTTAAAAACATATCTTGCAATAGAAATGAGCCAATAACGGTGTTTTCATAAATTTTGGGTATATTTGGATGAATTCTGGGTATTTTTGGGTACAAGTTTTGGCGAGATTTTTCCGGTATACTGGTATACCACTACCCCCCCTGGCCGACCCTGTTATATGGAAATTAATGTGGCTCGGCATACAAACTGTTGTGGGAAGCCAAGTTTCGTCGGCAAAAAAATGGATGAAAAAAAAAAAAAATTCGGTGAGCTGTCTACAAGGATTTAAAGGGCATTTGACGCCCTTCTGCGCATGTGCGGCAATTTGATTTCTCATCCGACGGAACAGTTTTCAAAGTTGTTATTTGTGAGAAAAATACTCCTCCATCGACCTTGTGAGGCGTGTGAAAATAGTAATACCGATATTGAAGAACTGTTTAGTCATCTGTGAAAGATTTAAAAGTCGGATTTGGTGGTTTGAGTTGAATGCCGTCGAGAAATACATTGTCCTCGAGAGGGTTTTCGAAGCGGTTAGAGACGAAGGCTACTTTCACCTCGTAGCCGTCTTGTTCGAGAAAAAAAAGAAAACTACGGAAAGATGCAAGGACGAAAATCGGAAACTTTGCATATATGGCTGCAGATACGCGTACAATTTGCCTGTAATCAACGGACACGGCCTTCACACAACATAAACATGATAAATATCCGTTAGAAACAAAAGGCAAAAAGCCGGCGGATAAAGAGATATTCGAAAGTCACGTGCAACTCTAAGCTGATCACGGTTTCTATTGGTTAAAAAAATAGTGTCAATCAAAACCGTCTTTAAAGACAATGTCATTCCAGTAACAGCAAAAAAGCCATAAAGTTCGGAATGAGAATATTCAACGGTAGGTACCCGTTAAGTTGCCCTTAAAAGCTGCAAAATTTCAAACGAGAAAATCGAGATTTTACGCATTCGTGAAGGTTTCGTAACAGCAATAATTTTTACCTTAATGTTACTGAATGAATTGCTAGTCCTGGTGGCACCAAATTTTGGAAACCGATCGAAGAAATGTCAAAAGAAGACCTGAATGTTTTTCTGTAGAGTTTTTGCACGTCTGCGAGGAATAAAGACGGCCCACTGTCAGTTTACAAAAGTTGATCAATGAGATCCATCTGAGGGCCGCCATTGGTCGTTTCCTTCGCTCGCTGCCGCTCAATGAAACCGTTTTCCGCTATCTCTGACCCCGCTTTTACTGAGACAAAAGAAAAGCATTAGAGCATTTGCAAAAAACCTCAGATAAACAGGCAACATTGCCGGCCTAATAGAGCCCACAAGAAACGGTCAGAAACCAATTTCCAATGAACAGATGAAGAAACTTTTGGACAGCGGTGAGCTCGGACTGGCAGAGAGCAAAAAGGCCTCAAAACTACAGAGGACGACTTAGTTTTACCTCAGTCTCCTTTTTAGCCGACGAGGGCACGAGATTCAACTCTAGCTAACGCCAAGAATTCTGTTCATGCGAAAAATCCATCAAGGAGTTGGGTATTTTGATGAGCTGAACCGAAGCGTCGGCTCGAATCTTTACCAGCCACGAAAAACCATCAGTCTCGGGGATTCTGAGGATGAATCCGATGCTAAGATTTTTTCTGTTCCTGACTCTGAAACTGACCAGCAATCATCTCTACAAATCCAGCTAGAACTGATGCGAAGGCAGCCACAGCAAGAGAACGCTGATAGAGTTCTTGTCGAGAATATAAATTTTAACACAACGTCAATTTTCCGCAGTACTTTAATTTTACAACTGTTATGTGCAAATGCACAATTAAAACTCCTCTCGATGACTCAAACTTGAACGCTTTTCAAACTTTCTGACCAAGGTTGAATATCCTTCGTTTGGTAGACGTTCCTTTAAATTATAGATGATAGTAATTTTCGTTCATCAGACTCGCCTGCTTCGCTTTCAAAATTTCATTCATCTAAGTTTACAAACGGCGCATGCCTTGTGACTTCCCACTTGCTGTTGCTTTTGCCAAAAAAAAAAAGTAAAATTTAGCTATAATTTCCAAGTATACAACCGTACCGAATTTAATACAACAATTATTCCTTTCGCGCTTGATGGATATAAGATGGGTTATAGCCAACCTGGCCCTACGGGCCTTGTTGGCTACTTACCATCTCATATCCAACTCGCGCTCATGGAATAATTGTTAATTAGTTATTTGGAAAGTAAATTACAACCGCTTTCCTACAACGAATTTACCGTGCATGATACCCTAGACTTTGCAGAAGAGATAACCAAAGTCAAAATCAACCAAGGTGACGTGTTAGTCTCTTACGATGTTTCTTCATTGTTCACGAGTATCCCATTGGATGAAACAATACAGCTTCTCGCTGACAAGGCATTCTGCAACAACTGGTTCAACTTATCATATGATCTAAAGATAAGTAAGAAAGATCTCATTGAACTATTGACCATTGCTACGAAAGAACAATTATTTCAATTTGAAGGACAACTGTATGAACAGATTGATGGAGTTGCGATGGGGTCACCCCTTGGACCTCTCCTCGCCAATTTCTTTATGTGTCACATCGAAGACATCCTTCAAGTCAATGGTAAGCTACCCGCCTACTATAAAAGATACGTGGATGATACACTGACCATAATGCCTAATGAAAACGAGGCTAGACAGTTCCTACAAGATCTGAACCAGATCCACCCTTCTTTGAAATTTACAATGGAACTTGAAAACAATGGCGTGCTACCATTCCTTGGCATACAATTAATTACTAAATCACCTAATATCGAAACAAAGGTGTATGTTAAGCCCCTCAGTACTGGCCTCCTTCTCCATTACGAAAGTCATGTTGACGCGAGATACAAAAGCAGTCTAATAACCACCATGTTACAACGCGCTTGGCGTATCTTGTCTTCATGGCAACACTTCATCGATTAGTGTGAACGACTGGAAATTATGTTTTGTAAGTTGAAATACCCTCAACATATGGTCAAGGCAACAATCCGACGTTTCACCAACTCAAGAATTACTGCGCAACAACATCCGCAATCGACCAATGATGAGAACTTGGTGAGGGTTGTCCTACCATTCAAAGACCAATGCTCCGCTAATAACCTCAGAAATCGGCTTAACCAAGCCGATTTCTGAGGTCTGAGACCTTTCTCGCAAGACGTCTGTTACGATCCAACCCATTTTTGTAAGCCAGAAAATCAACGACCTACTAAAGATCCGTGAAAAGAAACCGTCCATCGTTAATCAACAACGCGTTGTTTACATGTGACCTGTATGATACAGGTTATTACATTGGTTATACGATGAGACACCTCAATGAGCGGGTTGAAGAACATAAACACAAGCAATCTTCCATTGTCAAAACATGGAACTATCCCAAGGGATCTGACTGAGAACATCACAGTCTTAAGAAAATGCAAGAGCAAATTTGAATGCCTTTTGTATGAAATGCTATTCATACAAAAGGAAAAACCACCTTTAAACATTCAAAGTGATTCCCTAAGGGTGAAACTGTTCATGTAAATTAACATATTGTATATTCGCTCCTTTAAATTTCAACACTGAATTTTTCCTGTCACTTGATAATGAGGACAAGATGTCCTCGAAACGTCGTGTAATTAACTTAGTATCTCTTCTCTTTTTGTTAAGTTCTACACATAAATATCATACAGCAAAAAATAAGTTAAAGTTAAATAAGCAAAACAACTACTCAGAATATATAGTAAGAACTAAACGAGCTGAGAAGTTACAAGTTTGCCCGTGAAATTTTTATTCGAAGTTAGTAACAATATGGTCGGTGGCGATGACAGGGCGAAGAAAGGTACACAGTTTTCTCTTATTGAAGAAGATTACATTAATAAAGAATCAGGAAAAAAAAATTGAGATTTCGATGTGATCTGTTTATTGCTTCTAAAGATGTTGCAGTTAGCTGGCTTAAGTGCAGAATTTAATGCTGGGGGAGCGCTGTGATTGACAAGCGTCCCACAGGGGGTGGGAGGGGGAAGGGGTTTGAGTAGAAATACTCCTGGTTGCTCCATGCTACAGAAATAAACCAGATATAACCACAGTCCTGATGGGCCGCCCGACTCTTTTATATTTTTTCTATCTTTTAATTTGGAGAAATTTCACAGTTTATAACATTATTTAACTGAACCTATACCATTGTAGTACAGTCGAACCTCCGGTTGTGACCACCTCTTGTAAGCGACCACCTCTCGTCAGCGACCAGTTTCTAAAATTGTTTCTAAAATCTAAAATTGGCCCAGAAACCTTCAGCTTGAGCAAGTAAGACATGCTAGAAATTTACGGTCATCAAGTACCATAAATCTGGTTATTCCCCACGCCTCGGACACCTTTCAGCATAGCGCGGCAGCCCTCTTCAATTCTCTACCATCCAATGTTCATTGTTGTGATAATTTTAAATCTTTTAGCAAGCAAACATTATATATTATAACGGCGCGCTGCCGGAATAGGGCGGAATGATTTCTTGCCAAGTTCAGATAATGTATGTATATATTGTATAATTACATTTTACCGTTTATTATCTAGCTTTTTACAAATTGATGATTAAGATTTATGTTAATTTCCTTATTTCACTTTTATATCAGGCGAAGAGCCATACCATGGATGTACTGATATTAAACCGTTATTATATGCAGTAAAACTATCTGTATGCACAGTGTTATAAAGCGACACAGGGCGCTAAGCGTAACCTGTGCGCACAAGCGAAACTTAATAGAAATAAGTAAGTAAGTAAAAAAAAAAATACATATCTACAGATCTAAAAAACTATAATCTAAGCATAAAAATAATAATAATAAAAATAAAATAAAATATATATATATCTACGAGTCTAAAAACTATAATCTAGGCATATAAATGTCTCTAATGTCTCTCGTTCTTCGTGGCTGACAGTCAGACTTTGATCTTACACAGTAATTTTCAAGGAGTTATTTCAACTCCAAAAATGGAGTTAAAATTTTCGGTTCAAAATAATCCCTTTTCTGGAGTTATTTTTACTCTCTTGTGGGAGTTATTTTAAACCCAATATCGGTGTAACTTTTACTCCTAATGTGGAGTTATTTTTACTTCTGGTGGAGTTATTTCAACTCCAAAAATGGAGTTAAAATTTTCGGTTCAAAATAATCCCTTTTCTGGAGTTATTTTAACTCTTTTAGTGGGAGTTATTTTAAACCCAATATCGGTGTAACTTTTACTCCTAATGTGGAGTTATTTTTACTTCTGGTGGAGTTATTTAAACCCCAAAATCGGAGGTAAAAATTTAGGTTCAAAATAACTCCTTTTTAGGGGTTATTTCAACTCCAAAATTTTAACTTCAAATCTGGAGTTGATTTTACTCTACTTGGAGTTATTATAACACCAAGAAAGAATCCCAACTCAACTCCACTTGTACTGAATTCATGGATTTTCAGCTAGGAGCTGCAATATTACTCCTCCATAGCTGAAAAGGAACTCACGCATTCAAATTGAAACTACATGCGCATTATTGGCTAAATAGAGTACACGTGCCCATAACTAAACATATGTTTATTGAGGCATAAGAAATCATTATAACACATGCATGATATAATTATATATTATTTCTTTAAGATAAATTCAGTGTTACATGTATATTATTATGTTAAATCTGAAAATCAAAAATATAATCCTTATTTATTTATAGCAATATAATTTCTATTAAACCTTATACTTTATCAAAGACTAAAATCATGCAAAAGAACATGCAAATGACTGCCAATAATAAAAAATTTCTCCATAAAATCTTAATTGAAATTGTGTTTCAGATTGTGATCGTTATAAAATTTGTGTAATGTTACATGCAAATTTTCTTAATTTTTTTTTCACATTGTAATAGGTGGCCCAGACCTATTTATTTAATTGTGTGGTATAATTATTAATCTTATGGAAATTTATAAAGCTTTTAACCCTAATAAAATCTGTATTATTTTTTTTGTTCAAGAAAGTAAATATTGTATTTATTGTGTAGTGCCTCAATTGAAGTAGAACTTTGCAAATCTACATACATATACATTGTACATCTAGTGTTAATGCCTATTTTGTCCACAAAATTCCAAATTATTTTTGAATTCTATCATTTGTATTAGGCCTCTTGATACAAGAATTTGAAAGCTCTGATTGACTCCACATCAACACTACGGTCTAGCTCATATTCAATAGGTGACGAAATCATTCGCACAAATAGTTTAAAATTATAGTTGAATTCCATCTTTGAACATGATTATAATAATTATTCCACACATTAAAGAAAAATATATTTGTACACCACCCAAGATACTAAGACTAAAAAAGACTAAGGCAAATCTTACCATTTTTTCTGCATATATACCATATCTGCTGCTCAGAAATTTCAAGCTGTAAGGGTTTTTTTGGGTTATACTCAATATTATCTTGGTCACCAAAACAATATTTTTAGGGACCTGTACTGAAACACAACAGAAAAGCCAAGGATAATGACAAAAAATGCACTACTTCTGTATTCGCAATATTTTATGGGACTCTGTATGTGTGATTTCCACCAAAATTTGAATTTGTGTATTAGATAAACTGTTTCTGTGCAATTATGATTATTGATGTGGTCCCTATGGTTGCTATAGGTTCTTTATGTTTTAGTATATAAACTGCAGCATGGTCAAAACTGGTCTGAATACTATTTTTAAGTTTTGTTCACTGTGGTCACTGTAAAAGCAGAGATACTAAAAAATGAAAAAGTGTTAATGGTAAAAATCCTCTGATTTAAAAGTACTGCCTGGGAGTACCCAAGAACTTTTCCTGCATATCATAGGGAACAAGTATTTCAGACTTCCACTATCCATATCAATGGCAAGTGTTGCTCTACTTAACCTTAAATTTCTCTAGGTTTGCATGATCACTTGTTCACCCTATGACAATTTCCATAAATCTTTTAATTGACACAGTATATTGCAACACATTCAGGTCCTCTTCATATGAGCCCAGTAACCGGGACAAATTCTGTGATGTGTTCATATGGAAAATTTCAGCCCGGTCGACAGGGATGAATTCAAGAAACACAACCGAAAGGGTGGAACATAACCTTGTATTGTTCGCGACTGTCATGGCTTGTGGACTCTTTTAACTTTTCTAATAAAGTTAACTTCCATGCTCCTAAAGTGGAAATACAAACAAGACCAAAATTATGCCATTTTGGCCGCTATGTGGTGATTGTCTAAAATGTTTTATCCCAGTCACCGAGCTAGAGTGTTCATATGGGGAAAATTTCATCCCGGTTACTGAGATCTCAGTAACCGGGCCAGCCAGGCCTCTCATATGAACATATCGATATTTTTACAAAGGAAAGAGTGGCGAGGCGAGATCTCAGAAACCGAGCCAGCCCGGTTGACCGGGCTCATATGAAGAGGCCCTAAAGGACATATGAAATCTGCACATGACATTAGCAGACTCAAGTTAGCCTGAATATAGCTCAGGCTACCCTGTTTATGATATGGCAATGCAACACATTAGTTAAAAGAATCTGCAGTCTGTAGTGTGCAGTCTGCTATTGCCATACACAGATTCGAAATTAAAGTTTGTTACAAAAATTGAAGTTGTATTGACCCCAAGCAGGAGCTCCTGCCCCAAGTTCCTGGATTGGCTGAAAACCACTGACAGCGGGTGAGCTGTCCTCGCCCTAAAAGAAAAAAAAAACAGTATCTGTGAACCTAAGGTTTACGGTCATTTCAATATAACGCACCTATCAATGGTTTGCCCCAGAATGGGGGGGTTTGGACAACCCAGGGGAATTAGACTTCGTAAAGCGCACGTGGGTTGGGATTTTGACATCCACAACAATCCCCGGGGTGGGACATTTGACTTGACTGCCATCTTGAAAAGTCGAGAGGATCTGGGAATGAGTGACGAGTGGTGCACCATCTTGAACATACCCAAATTCATGTGAGCGAGTTTTCTGTGTCCAAGAATACAATACTTCGTAGGGAGTATTGTATTGCTTTTTTTTAAAGCAAAAATGTTTTTTTTTTTATGCCCATCAGTGCTCTGTCTTTAAAGTTCTATAACATAACTTATTTCTCCTTCAACTTTGAGAAGAAAATATTCATACAAAGCTCATTTAGATCAAAATTTTCTTCCTACTTACATGTCTTCACTAGATGCC
>JAHPZR010009853.1:0-10000 GCA_019787425.1 Platygyra sinensis
ACCCATTGTCTCCCGTGCCGGCCGTAACCGGCCGTGCGAAAACCCACCCCCAATTTCCCGTGCCGGCCATAACCGGCCGTAAAAAGGCATGTGAGGACAATTGCCTCTCTTACCCTCCCTAAAGATATTTTGGTCGTCCTATTGTTCTATTGTTGTTAAGGACAAATAAACCAATGAGAATGGACCTTCTGAGCATATTTTTAGAGGACTTTAGGGGTCCTAGAAAGATGGTTTTTCGTCTTAAAATCATGCGCTCGAAAAGCGCAGGTAATCATGGCGCATTGCAGGACAAATCTACAAACTTCCAGGGTCTTGTTTTCATTCCTAAAACGTAGAAATTGCTTCTTTGGCATTTAAAATGAAAAGGAAAAACATAAATCGATGTTTAGGTGGTCTCAGAATGGAAGACCAAGGTGAATGGAGCCCTCAAACCTTTCTGGAGAAAAAATTTTCCTTCCTTCAACCGCGGCGAAAACAAGACGATCGGTGCGCTTTCAAGTGAGTTTTGAATACAGATCGCGGATTTAAAGCAGCTTC
Organism: Platygyra sinensis; assembly: GCA_019787425.1. Taxonomy (NCBI): domain Eukaryota; kingdom Metazoa; phylum Cnidaria; class Anthozoa; order Scleractinia; family Merulinidae; genus Platygyra; species Platygyra sinensis. The sequence goes on from JAHPZR010009853.1 coordinate 538, forward strand.
CTGGACTTAAGAAAACAAAAATGGTAATGTAGAGTATTAGTTCTAAGTCTAATTTAGCGTTTAGCACGATTGGCAAAGCCACAGCCGATAAAATAACTTCAAAACTTGTAGGGAAAATCTCACGCTTTCGCTTTAGCGTGAATAATTAATTCGAACATGCGGTCATGCGGTAAATCACGTCCGTGAAATTTTGAACATTTTTGTGCTTTTAGATAAGTTTTTTTGCCTTATGTTGAATGAAAATTTATTGTTATTGAACTCCCTGTCACGTTTCTTTCATTTGGTTGCCTTTATTTGGGAATTTTAATTTTTAAAAGTGAACAGTATTTTGTCGCGCTGAATTTCTGCATATTTAATTTACGGCGACTGCCGTGGTTTGTTTGTCTTGTGTATTTGCTTCCCTGAAATTTATTTTAATGAGTCTTGTTCAGCTTCTACAGAACTTTTGACGAAAGAACTAGGTGGGCACTAAATTTACACAGTTGAAAAACAATTTATCTCAAAATAATTGGCTTGTTTTTGTCGTGTTTTTGATGTACGACTTTTCTTTGGCCGCACTGTATAATTTCGTCGGGTGGCGAAAAAAATTATCTGAATTTCTTCTTTTAAATTGGTTTTTACTTGTGTTTTTCACCTTTATGGTCTGGTGTTTTCTTAAATGTTATCCGTTACAGTAAAAGAATGAAAATTCTGTTTTATTCGGTTTCGTTTTGTCCTCTAAAGTCAAAAATTAACTCATTTTTGCATATTCAATTTTCTCGGCTTTTGTCGTGCGGCAAAGGAAAAAGTATAATTTCTTGTTTTCTTACAAGTTAAACACATCAAGTTGAGTCCTTCCTGTTGATATTTTTTAATATTTTGGCTGTTCATTTATTGAACTTTAAATAAACGAAGTCTTGAAACCTGATCTTGTGTCTGTTGTTACTGCGCATATGGTTTATTTTTTTGCTTTCGCTCGCTCTGAAATATTCCAAAAAACGCCAGGAAATTAGGGGTGGGTCGCGGACAGTTTGATGCGGGGGTCAATGGGTTAATAAGTGAGTGAATATTTTCAAAAAACAAAACTTACATCTGCTTCTATCACTTCGCGCAAATTACACTTAAAATCTAGCCGGTCTTCAAATTCCATGCAAAAGCCTCACACAGAACCAATCCTCTGCTCTGATTGCATACCCATCGTTGTTTTTGATAATCCTGAAGAGGACAACTGTAGCAACACTATCGACGCTTTGTCAGCTCGGCTCGATTCAGCAACTGTACATTACACCACACAAAATGACTTTCTTGGCTTTCCTGTACCGCTATTCATTGTGAGCATTTTGTTAAAAATGTTAAAAACCGATTTAGGAGGTCAAACCTACAAAAAAACGAGAAGTATCAAGGATTTTTCGTTCTTAAACCACGAGAATACCGATCCCTTCGTCGATCGATCGAAGGAATTTTGAAGGAAGACATGCTGTTAGTGATGACCACTGACCAGTTTATACTGTGACGTGAAAAAGCGTATTTCCGCGGTGCCGATGTCAAGAAAGTTGCAGGAGCTTAGAGTGGGTATATACCAGTATCAGAACGACCTCCAGGCAACCCTAGACTGTAAGTTAAGTCTGCAACATCTGAATATATTTTGTGGCCAGTAGTTTACGCACATTTTCCTTTTTTGTGGAAAAAAGCTGCGCAGTCAATAAGACATTTTATTTGGCCTTGGCTTTTCCAGAATTTACAGGATTGTTTCTGTCTCCACTCCTCCACATGTCTACCAAACGCTGAGCCACAGGTGGGAGATCAAGCTACTCGTCAAGTTAGCTATAAATAAAAACAGCTTCGGATTGGCAGCCAAGCAATATTAAAGATAAACTACACAGTGTGTCCTGTCTTAATTTTTGTCAACACCTCAAAGGCAAGTGTTTGCCATAAATTAGCACAGATCAATGAACTTTACATGCTAAATATAGGTCAAGTTTTTGGTTTGAGAAAGGTCAAACAAGAAACTCCAGCACCCCAAATAATTTCATTTCACTGAACGCCGCAGCATGAAAAACAGACATTGTACACTGTACAGTTTAAGACTACCACAACACCACAAATTGAGATTTTATTCACTGTAGCACTGCATTAAAAAACATCAACACCACTACACCGCAAATCCCCCTCTGTGAAATAAGCTGATAGACTGTTCTTAAAGGTGACTGACATCATTGTTATAAATAAGAACATTCAATATTTTTGTTTGAATCATGGACATCCAGTTTACATTCACACCGTCTGTTAGAAAAACCAGTTTACCCATCAAGTGAACACATGTAAGAACAACTATTATACCTTCTGCATTCTTGCTCTGCATGCATCTGATTGTTTGCATCTGCCAACCAAGGACAGCCTTTTCTTACTGTACTTTATGCTTCACATTGATAAAGGCTCTGCACAAATTGAGTCAAGTTTTTGCCAAGCACACTCAATGCAATGCCAACAAACAGTTTCCAACCCAGGCCAAATTATCCATTTGATCGAATGAAATGCACTGAAAAACCTGTATCTAGAGCACCAAAAATTGTCTTCATTTAGGACAGCAGGAAAAAAGGGTAAGTTCTCCATCCTACCACAAAATCAAAATGCCCTTATCAAATTTATTGAACTATTTTATAGCAATCGTAAGATTAAACATGAAAGTGAAAAAGTATCAACAATAAAACCTGCAAATGTTTTCCTACCATCCAAAGGGCTCAGTTTCGACTGATGTTTCTATAACAACTGATGGTTGCAATCATAAAACCAGTTTGACCAGAATAAACCAGAATGAATGAAGAAATTAGAATTGGGGCTACAGAGATTGAATGGCTAGAGCCCTGTCCAAACAGGAACTATCAGGGGACCAAACATGACCAAAGAATGTTGTTGTAATTAGTGACCACACGGTAACAAACAAAATACACTATAAACCAATAATTATTTATCATCTAGTGTGGATAATTCAGTTTTGCTGCAGATTAATAGCACACTATTTTTTGGGTTGTTGGTAGTTTCTTGGGTTCCCTGCCTTGTAGTATGCAGACAGTAACAAGTTTTGTTTGTCATGATGATTTTCAGCTAGCAGTGACATTATCACTTGGAAGGGTGATTCTCGCCAAAGGAGATCAACTCTTTCTGGATGCTCTTCAAAGTAGATCCATCCCTGACACAGAGACCTTACCTGAGAACTTCTTACCCAATTTGGCATGTTTGTATATCAAGACTAATAATTTATACAATATGCCTGTAAGGGCTGGGTTTGAACAAATAATTTGCCATTTGGGCTGTTCCACAAATAATCATTCGCTTCTACTGGTGGATACAAATTATATCTCATTCTCTGGGGCAGGTATTGAGTTGCCTATCAGTCTCGGTAATCTTGATGCGTCATGCAAGGAAGTAGACATAATGAACACTCTGTTGGCCCTCAATGATGTAAAAATTCAAAATAACTATTAATAACAAGCTTTAAGACATTGAACTCATTTAGATAATTACATTGCAATTTTATAGGTATTTTTTACAACAAGTTATCACCAAGTACTGAGAGACATGGTTTTAACCATTATAACAAGACAACACTACATCTCTCAGGCTATTATTTCCATCAAGTAATCTTGATCTTCAAAGTTACTACATACATACATACATAAACTTTATTTCAATTCGGATTTTTATATAGCACTATTGCGCTACTATCTCCGAATACAATTAATTACTGTTAGGTTCAAAGTTACTGTTTCTGTAAGGTTCAATTATAAAAAAAAGTTTTTGATTTACCATTCAATATATCTGCCATTTTGAATTTTAAAATCTCGTATGACTCATATTACTCCATTATTCCAAAATGACAGTAATAGGCTAGTTTCAAATTGTGCAGATACAAAAGAACAGAGTCGAGGTTCAGGGGAATAATTAGCATTTTGTATTGTTCATAACAAAGGAAAATGCAAATTATTCCCCTGAACCTCGACTCTGTTCTTTTGTTTCCGCACAATTCGAAACTAGCCTATTGACCCAAGATAAAATCAAAGTGCTCTGTGAGCAAACTCATGAAGTGAACAAGCGAATTAAAATACTTTTTGGATTTTGTTTAATATTATCTGCTTTAGGGAATATTGTGGCTGTTTTCATGTTTAGAGTACGAGCAATAGTTCAGTGTTCACTCATAACGTACCACAGAAAAAAAGCAATAGCTCGATAAGAAGGCATTACAATTGAATCGATCATGCTTATACATTTGACAAGGGTGGACGATGTCATGTTTTAACATTTTTCATTTTTGTTTCTGGTTCACCAAGATATAGTTGGCAGCAAATGTGGTTGAAAAGTGAACAATGGCAATATTGAAAAAATAAAGGCAATACTGTCTTAAAGAAAACACTAATCATTCTCTCTTGATCAAATTAGATAAACAGAAACTAGTTTTAAGTTTTGTTGCAAACTGGCATCGTCATCTTGTGCTTATATGGATTGCACAAGGCCATGTTAAAGACATTTTTGATGGAAGTTTCTGATGTAAAGATTCAGTGAAATGTGAAGTCTAGGCAATATTTTCATTCCAAGTTGCAACAAGGTGACGAGGAAATGAAGGTTATTTTCCTCTGTCAAGGGAAGTTAGAGAAAATTAAGCAAACAGAGAGGAAAAGACTTCCAGCTCATGTAACCAATGTAGGTATGCCAATAACGAAGAATATAGAATGAACAAGTTGCCTATAGTATCTACAGGAAAGAGTACCTAGTTCTATTGCAGCCTCAAGTTTCACTGGCTTTAAAAACAATGAAAATGGCTGGAAAAAAACTAGCCTGTGAGAGCATCAAACAAGTGCCCTCACATGCTAGAGAAAAACACGAGCAATTTGCAATTGATTGAGCCACATGTTTATGAGCTAGGCACAATTAAAACGTCCCGGACGTCTGATATTTTCGGACTTCAAATGGGATCTCTCCAGGGTCGCATTGCTTCCCGAATGCTAGTCAAGTCAAATTTCTCCAAGAGTGGACAGAAAACCTTTGATGTGTTTTCGGAGTGATTAACATCCTTCCATGGTGCCAATTAAAGTTAATGCTTACATGCTGCCATTCTCGTCCCCAGAGGCCACGATCCTTTAGGTCAGTGACGGAGATCGCGACCTCTGGCTCCCACAGCGGTCAAATGAGAGCGCATGTTTAAGCCACGCGTGTGCGATAGAGCGCGCGTGGGGATGGATTGCACCATTTCCATAGGAACAAAATGGCGGCAGATTTAAATTCCGCGTTATTTGTTTTCATTTCGTCGGGATAAGGTGGAAGCAAAACAGCTAAGGTTTTTACTTTAAACACAGCTCCTAAAGGGCCGTCTCTTTTATATATCTTCTTCAACAAAGAAACTATCTCTGCAACAATAGTGAAGTTTCTTGTCAAATTTAGGAGTTCATAGCGAAACATGAAGACATGTGTTTTTATCGCGCTAGTTGCCGTTGGTCTCTCGAAGGGCAGATTTTCGGATGAGAAAGATTGTTGCCTAAGCAGTAAAACTCGGGAAAAGAACGTTTGTAGAGGCAGGATGATTGAACTTAGTACCGAGATGGCTCGAGTAGCGGAGGTTGACCGTGGAAATTTTGTGGGATGAAGAGGGAAAGTGACCGGAAGTGGTTAAATCACGCGCGTGTTCACACGAGTGCCCAGTTGTTTGACCGCTGTGAACCTCTGGCCAGGTCCAATACCGAAGTCCGTGATTCACGGACTTACCGTCACTCTGCGCATGCTCAGAGTCAAGTCTGACAAATCTGATTAATTCTGGTCTCAATCTATTGTGTTTACAAAGCCATTCAAAACCGGAATGTCGTTGGACTGGGCCAGAGGTTGCGATCTCCCTCACTGACCAAAAGGATCGCGGCCTCTGGGGACGAGAATGACATGCTGCATGAACGTCTCCACTTAGACTTGCCACAAGTAGACTTTTACTTCTATAAAATGAAATAAACTTGTTCTGCTTGCTGGGATTCAAATTTTAAATCTGGGTGTGACGTAATGACTCACAGCCTACCCCTTATTCCCTGGAATTTTTTTGATATATTTCAGAGCCAGCGTAAGGAGAGTAATAAACCATATGCCCAGTAACCACAGCCATGTATAAGATCAGATTTCAAGACATTATAATTACTGACTTTGGAGGACGAAACGACACCGACAGCAACAAAATTTCAATTCACTTACTGTAGCGGATAGTCAACATTAGAGAAAATACTGGAAAATAAAAGCGAAAGGTCATATTTAAACAACAATATTTCCGAAAATTTCTTCGTCTGCGACAAATAATACCGCGTAGTGAAAGAAAGATGAAAGTTGCAAAGACGACAAAAATAGCCAATTATTTTGCGATAAATAGTATTTCAACTGTGCTAGATTAGTACCCACTTGGTTCATTTCTCAGGTGTTTTCTAGCAGCTGAATAAAACTAAAAACTTGTACTTGTATGACGCGAATAAAGTAAACAAGCACGGCCGCTGAGGTAGCTGTAAATTAAATATGCAGAAATCCACTATACAAAAATACTGTTAACTTTAATTACCTAAGTTTGCCAAAGAAAGGTAACCAAATAAAAGAAACGCGACAGGAAGTTCAATAACAATAAATTTTCATTCAAATGCGGCAGAAAAAACTATTTAAAAAGGAAAAAAATGTTCAAGTTTTTGCAAACATGCTTAGCTGCGTGATAGTGACAGCATGTTCAAATTAATTCTTCACATGCGGAAGCTTGAGCTTTTTGCCGACGGCTTTTGCAGTCAATTTATCGGCCGTGGCTTTACTCGTGGTTCAAACATTTGAATTAAACTTGGATGTAATCCTGTACATTACCTCCAAGAAACTGCTTTAAATTCACGGTCTGTATTCAAAACCCACTTGACAGTACACCGACTTTGCAAACATACAACTTTGTATTTACCTTCAAAAGCATCCTTAATTTCCATGTCAGAACTTTCTGGCCCCCCCGTTCAGGCTGGACACCTGGTCTTTCTTCAAGGAAATCAAAGGAAAAATCACAAGACAAACTGTCCAACAACTTTTCTTTCACCATGTCGAAAAACGTCCAACACAAACGGCCTGTAATGGTGGATGTTAAACTCTCTCCAGATCCAGTCAGTGATTGCGACGACTAATGTATTCTTTGACTACTACGTTGATTCACTCCGATTTCTTCGAAATCAAGCTTCTTGAACAAAGCATCTTGTTTAGGCTTGACTGTGTTGTGTGTAGCTTGCGAAGAATCCCCATGCAAAACAAGCCATGAAGACCGGCTTCCCTCAAAACAAACGTTGCGACTATTTGCCGACTAATGAACACATGTGACCTTCAGGCTTTAAAAAAGGCACTCCCGAGCGTCTGAAACATCCACAAACACCAGATATACTCACTGACAGTTTTAAAGGACAAATTAACCCACAGAAAATCCTCGTACAGACTCGAGCCCGCCGAGTTGTCTGAGGTTTTACAGTTGATAGTCAAAAAGATGTTTATTTTTCACGCGTTGTGCACATGGTGTTGACATAGCTCAGTGGTACTTAACATCTCTACCGTTCAAGTGTACCGCGATCGACTCCGGGTCTGGACCGATAATTTCAATTTCTTTTTTTTTTCTTTTTTTTCTTTTTATTTTTAGTGATACAAAAAATAACTGCTCTGTGTTTATCATTTCACTCGCTATGTGCACATTTACCATACCATAAAAGCGTACTTCAACGACTTCCGTTTCTGTAAAATCTATACGAATTCCACATCTAGTGAGAACTTGTGCTGCTCATCGATTTTACGATTCTCGAAGTTCTCATTTTCGGTAGCCGAGTCTTCTTTAACTTACATCTTTTAATTAAGACCTTTAAAACAGCTTATTTTAATTAAAGATAAACAGCAATTTAAAAGCCGCGGCCGCGAGCGTACCTCATTTGCATAAAGTTTACACCCCATCAAGCGACACATTTGCCCACAACTCATGATAACTCGTTTCGCTCATGCGCTTCTAGTTCTTAGGAAATGTTTTAAAGGAGACAGGACTATTTTGATTTGAAAGAGTTCGAACGTTTACAATAGGTACAGGAAACGATTGTTTTCTTCTTGTTGCATGCAAATATAGAGAGATATTTTTATTTTTTAGTTACAAAGGGTAATTTGACACTTTTGTTTTTCATAAGGGAGTAAATTCTATTAGAGCTTACACATCGTCACCACTTGTTCCCACAAGATGCTTGCTATCTTTAGTTACAAATGGTAACTTGACACTTTTGTTTTTCATATGGGAGCTAATCGTTCCCACGAGATGCTTACTATTTTTAGTTACAAATGGTAATTTGACACTTTGTTTCTCATATGAGAGCAAATCATTCGCACAAGATGTTTGTTATTTTTAGTTATAAATGGTAACTTTACACTTTTGTTTTTCATATGGGAGTAAATTAAATTAGACTTTCAACGTGTCAGAAGGGGTTTTGCTCTTTCTTTCTATTTTTGGCGAAGTAGTGTTGTGTAAAAAGGGTAAACTTACAAACATGTATAAAATGCAAAAAGGTCTCTTAACTTGAGTATTTTGAACAAAAATTCCTCTTGGGGGTTGGAAGGGCCATGTGATCGATGAGTGAGGGAGTTATGCATGTGCGTGTGTCACACCAGTCACGGTGTGGGTTGTATCAAAGAATGAATCAAATTGCCTGTTAGAAAATAAGATGGTATCTACATTTAGCTGGAGACATGTCGGATTATTGTACGTTGTTCAGTCAAACATTTGATGGCTTACTATTTGGCTATCTTACCATTACCGATGTAACATGGTATGTACATCATAAATTCCCAGTTTCTTTCTTGCTGTACATCCCAACCAAAAAATCTTAACTAAATCATTACTGTAAACAGTTCTACGAATGCTCGTATCACAAAAAAAGTAACTCTTGCACGCTTTGCGTGCCTATGTTTGAATTCAGGTGCAGAAAATTTAAGGTACGTGTATTTTGAGAAAATGTATTGGGAGACCAATCAGAACTTTTGTTTTCAAAACAGGAATTAACCCATTGACTCCTGTGCCACCTGTAACCAGCCGTGACATGAATTGGCCTGTTCCACTTTTGACATCATCACCTTTGACCAAAATTTCCATCATCTATAGTCAAATTCTGCAGGAAGAAAAAATCTCTCAATCATGCCCAGATCAGGGTGATTGGCTCAATTGGACCTGAAACATGTATGAAAATGGTCATGCAAGAATTTTGTAAGTCATATTTTGGCCAAATATTGGCCACATTTTATTGGATCACCATATTGGCTGAGTGGGGGTCTGAGACAGAGCTCTGGAATGAGCAAAGTATGCAGGCCCCCTATAACTTATGGTTTATCACCATTGTGGTAAATTTGGAAGAACCAAGAGCTCAAGAGCTTCACTTTGGTAACAAACTTTGCATTGTGAAGATAATATTGTTTGTTTCCATCG
>JAHPZR010009853.1:12500-31824 GCA_019787425.1 Platygyra sinensis
TAACTGGTTTGGAAAGCAAGAGGGGTCTTTCAAAGTGGCAATAAGTAGGGATGGGGCACCCTTTCATAAGGATGACCAAGCCTTGGCTCAGCTGGTCAGTTTTCTAAATTGTGGGCGACGCGTTTGTAGCTCTGCAGCAAAGATCCTTTTGTTTGGGGCAAACTGAAGACTGTGAACCTGTTTGCAGATATGTGGCAATGCTAAGAGCTCAAATGAGAAGAATAGAAGGAAATTGTATTCTATACAAGTTGATGGTAAGGAGAATATTGTGTCCTTTCAGTTTAAGCTGCCTCCAAATGACATGAAATATATGGCTTTCCTTGTGGGAGAACTAAGTATATCGTGCATGTTACCTTTCTCCATTTGCAGATATCAGAAAGGAAGATGTCAACAAAGTTCAAGGAAGTTTTGGCTCAAAACCTGAAAACACATGGCATCCATGGAAGTAGGGTGAAAGAGTAAGAGTAGTTGCTGCTGTTGAAAAGAAGAAAGCAGAGCTGTGCAAGTTAACACTTAAACCAGCCACTAAGCCTGAGAAAATAACATCTTTTATCACACAGCAAAAGACCCAACAAGAGTTTCCCCCACTTGTGGGTAAGTGTATTGAGAGACCCAAAGCAGAACCTCTCCATTTGAAGAATGCTTGGCAACAGTGGAATATAATTATTCTTTGTCACGCTGTAAGCTTGGCAACTGTCAGACCATTTTTGATGTTCCCCCAAACAGCTGCTTTGATAAAGATTACCACTGTGTCAGGTTCATTGCCAAGGCATCACAGTTGGCAAAACGATCAGAAAGTGGTTTCCAGATGACAAAATGAGGAATAAGGACCTACAATACCACTTCACAGGTATAGAGTCTCATCTTTTTTGTCATAACTTTACGTCTATTATTGCCAGTCTTAAAACAGATGCAGATCAGACATGTCAAACATTTAAGTTGCATGTTTTTGCCTACACAGCTATGAATCTAAACGATTCAGTCTCTCTTTTCAGTAGGGTTACATTATCAAGTGACCAAGTTCAAAGTCTTGGACAGGTTTGTTCCAACTTCTTCAAAGCTACTGCACTCTTCCTATCATGTACTCTACCTCCTGGATGGTTGGCCTTGTAGTACCAGTTTTATACCAAGGAAATTCAGGAGACTCTAGGTATTGGCCTTGAGAATCAATACCATGGAGGGACAGAAGGCTAAGCACATTTCTCTTCCCAATTTTACAAAAAACACTTGGTTTGACAACAGATGGAGACAGGTTTTTAGGCATAGTACATATAACTGTTTTGGTTGCGGGAAAACGGGTGCAATGAAACTGTGTACAAACACTTCTGGTGTTTATTATTATATACCTAAGAGGTGTTTCACTGATGAGTTTTGCCATTGTGGTTTACCCATATATGCTGATGTTGAGAAGTGTAATTTTTGTTTTGACTATTTGCACCAGTGAGTGACTGATTCTGGTATTCTAGGGAAAATAACAAATGAAGCAAAAGCAGCTATAAAATAGGCTGAACAGAACATTTGTAAACTTTTATCTAGATACAACAACGCAAGATACAATATCTATTACAAATATGATTTAAACCTGGTTGCCACAGGTCAGGAAATGGTCTGGGAAGAAAAATTCTTCAAGGTCAGGGAATTTCAAGTTGAGTCAGGAAAAGTTTAAGAGTTTGAGAGCAGTCAGGGAAAAGTACAATTTTACTAATTTATTTCTTGCCTATTCAGTGATGTTAAATGGGTGGAGAGGTTGGCTGCGAGGGGAGGTTGGAAGCCATTACCAGGACTAAGTTGTGATTTTTGCCCCCACAGGGTTTTGGTCCCAAAGGGCCAAAAACCCAAAGTGGCACCTTAGGACTCCCTGCGTAATATAGAGGAAGACTGGAGAAAGAGAATGGTTGGTATTTCCAGTAGATTGTAGCTGGAAAAAATCTTGATTTCATCTCTTGTATGTCTGCAAGGTATCTATGTTATGCACGCCAGTGGTCATGGGCAGCCAGCAATGAGACACAAGCCTGAGGACTTGCGGGATCAGCGTCTTTGCCACAACCTTTGTCCTCGGTTCAGATCTCGAGTTCAAGCGTCCCTGAAAAGCGTCTGTTTTTGCCGTCTTATTCCCTAACAAGCGTTTCCAAGTCCAATGGTAAGTGCATATAGCATCTTTGTAACAATTGAAGGTATTTTTATATTAAAAAGGTGATCAAAACCCATCAAAAGAAAAAAAGTTGTGTGAAGCCTCGATCGAAGGCGGCAGAGTGCAGTCAAGCGATTCCACAGCTCAGTCAACTAGTGTGAAAACTTAATGCAAAGAACTCGCTGCATAACTCAAAGTATAACCAGTAATCAAATAAATCCAAATTTTGAACTTCTAACTTGTTTGCTTTGATCCTGGATTATTCGCAGAGTTTTAGAGCTTGCTTCTTCAGTCAGAGCCCACGCACGTTGGACTTAAAAGCTGTCTTGAATCATTTGTTTTATACAGAAAATAATACAGAAATAACTTCACCGATACTCAGAAGACAGTGTAGCGGAAAGACTTGGTTAACTTCTGATTTCTCAACCACAAATCAACCTTATTCCACAAGGCCAATAGACTGCAACTTGTGGATTTGTCAGAGGCAAATCCGTATTTATCAGGCGCGAAGGACTCATAGCACAACTGAAAGTAAACAGTAGTCAAAGAAAGGAAATTACTTTGGATTACTTTGGATTACTTTCACAGTGACATAGAAGTCGGTTGCTTCAAACAACATGCTCAAGAGGTGACAAAACACTGTGTGCATCATTACGTTTCCTCCATTGGAACATTGAAACGTTCAGTCATGTGGTAAAGCCACTTTATGAATTCAGTTTAAGTCCCCCAGGAACTTACTCTTGTGTGTTGGATAGTTTCCTTGAGATATCATCCCATCTATGTTTACCTTATTTGTCAACGTTGACTGTGCAAAATGAATTCATAGAACTCCTTTTCAACCCATGTGCAAGATACATTGAGTCACAATGAAATGATAGATTGTTTAAAGAAATAAGGGAACCTCTTTGGGTATATTTACAACAACATTGCCCCTCGTTTTTGGCAAGGGATTGTACATGTAATGCGTGCTTCAGTCAGACTTTTCAGGAACGAACCTTTGGTGATCTTTCTTCAGAGCAAATAAAGATATTTTCATGTGTGTGAATCGTCGAGTCATTTTGTAAGTCCTGTCACGACAACTGTAGCTCTCCTATTTTGGTTAACTGTGACAAGATCTGCATTACAAATGTCTCAATTGGATCACAATTCTTGGCCACATTTTATCTCTGCTATTCAAACTCAACCAGGAGAGTTGAATTGTCCTAATTGTCAAACCCCTTGAAAAAAAGCTCTAATCAATCATAAAAACGAATTATGAAAAATATATTGTATATACGGTTCCAGTTATAATTCATCAACTTTTCGTTTTTACAGTTCATAATCTTGTTTAGTTCTTACTATTCTGAGTAGTTTTTTTTTGCTTATTTAAGTTAAACTCTTTTTTTGCTGTATAGTATTTTACGTACAAAGCAAAATAAATGGTTGTTGTTGTTATAAAACGTTCTATTCAACAGACAAATTTGTCATAGCCTTTCAAAGAAATATTTAAAATTGCACTCTCAAGCTATAATTTTATGTATCCAATTAATAGTCTATTAAGGGCAAATTGTCAAGTTCAAAATATAATACTAAATTATTCTACAATGCTGTCTACAAATTGTTCTACAATGCTGCCTCTAACAATCACTTATTAAAGACTCACCCAAGTCCCTGCATTCTGCTTCTTCTCGATCAGATAAAGACAACAAATTGTAATTTGAAACCAGAGGGAAAAAAAAAGATCCATGAAAAACTGCTCATCAGAAGTCAACATTTTGTACACTTGAAATATTTTGGGATCCCAAATTACCAATACCGAAAAATTATTGTGCACTGAATGCAAAAAACCTGCAACTCACACCACACCGAACAGCCACAAGAACAGACAAAGAAACATAATTTGGTTTAATCCGCCTACAGCATGAACATACAAACAAACATTGGCAGAGAGTTCCTGAACCTCATCAGTAAACTTTTTCCAAAAAATCACCAGTACAAGAAGATTTTCAACAAAAACAGCATAAGTCAGTTATAGCTGCACAGACAACCTACAAACCATAATTAAGAAGTACAACAGAAAAATCCTTGAAACAAGCAAGACATCTCCACAGAAAACAACTGCTACTGCAGGAGAAAAAACAACTGCCTCATCTCAAGCGTCGTCTACAAAGCCAATGTAACACAGAAAGTGACACAACCGGAAAGAATTGCATTGGACTAGCAGAAAAAACTTTTAATGTTACACGCAACACAAACTTTCTTTTTGGAACATAAACTATTCAAACAGCATGGAACTATCAAAACATATCTGGACACTCAAAGACAACAACACCAATTTTACAATTAACTGGAGTATTTGAGCAACCGCCCAGCCTACAGCAACAAAAGCAAGCGGTGCCACTTGTGCGTCACAGAAAAACTCTACTTAATTAGAGCCAAGAAGCCGTCTCTATTAAACAAAAGAACAGAACTCCTTTCTAAATGCCGCCACTAGAATAAGTTTTACTTAGCAAATTTCACAACCCACCAACAAAAGCTCTATATAGAATCTTTATTTCCCAGGTAGATCAGATCCTCACACTAGCGTATTAATTAGCCACTCATCTAATTTGTATAGAAGAAGGTATAGTATGCTCTTAGTTGAATATAGTTCTGTCTTACGAGCACCTAAGCACAAAACTCAAGGTCACAGAGAATCACTTTGTCCTTTTTAATCCTTCAACTTATGTTTATTCTATAGTTACATATATAAATTTTTGTTAGCAAGTGATTCTAGGAAAAGTAACTTATCTGTTAAGTTTTCGTTAATATGAAAATATATTTCTATATTATATATATTACATATCATTGATATATTTCTCTATTTCTATATTATAACTGTGATTTATATGTTCTATTGAAAAAAGGAAAAGCAAGTGATATGTATTAATTATTTGGCATGAACATCATGTTATTACTACAGAATAACCTTTCTTGCCAGGGATTTCATGACTATAATGAGATCAGGCCTGAAAGTTACAGCAAAGTATTATAAGGCAACAAATTAAAAGTGTTGAAACTATTTTTGTGATTGTCGTTATTATACAGTCATGTATTTATACATGTTGAGGCAAGTCATGTTCATTCCAATAACCATAATTGAAATCTATGACCATGAGTTTCTTTTTGTACGAATATTTCATCCCAAATTGTTTTTTTTCGAGTAAGATTCTGATCAGTACAATCAGAAAAAAACCTTTCTCACTCAGTTGTGCGAAGTGAGGGCAAACACACAGTTCTTGGGTGTTTTACTTGTTATTACCCTGAAATTTGTTTGGGAAACGATCATTTCAAAAACATCAGAAAGCTACCTGGGTAGCTGTTCTTCCACAATTTCCTGCCAAGGACATTTGACAGAGCATCAGGGAGACATTCGTCAGAGAAATTGCTCGAAAAAATCCATTGTTTGCCTCTGTAGCAGTGGGAGCAAATTAGCGACAACATGCTTAATTCCAAGACATGTATCGAAACAACGAATGCATATAGGCCACAACAAACTTCTCATATCCTCAAGTGCATCTTAAATTTTCTCAATCTGAACAACTTTACATGTACATGCAAGTTCTGCTTCTGCGATCACAAGTGTTCCTCGAACAGAATACGAAAATACTCCATTTATGGCCGCCATCTTTGTTTAGTACAAAGAGCCTAGTTGGAGTCGACCGCTGACACACAATTTGAGCCTGTGGCTTTGGCCGGATTCAGGCCAAAAAATCCCTGGCCTGGCTCAGAAATATGTGTGAAAAACTCAGCAAAATTTCCTGCAACTACACATGGCTGAAAAATTTGCCCATATCAATGATGCTTTCTCAGAAAATTTTGACCTGTAAGCAATCCGAGTAAGAAGATTAATTGCTGCAGCAAAAAGAAAAAAGAAGAGCACCGAAAGGCAAAAAAATTGAAAAGACCAAACGCTCTAAGCGGTAGGTCACTTCCTCGTTGGGATCTGGTGAAATCATTTTTCAGTGGCTTGTAGCATCAACAAAGTGTTGGTCACATTTCCATTTGTTAAACACAGGTATTGGGACTGGTATTGTCTTCTAGTTAGGCAGGGATTGCACCAACAGAATCGCTCTGTCATCTCGTGCTTGACATGTCCAAGCCTTATGTCGTGATCAAACATACCTATGTCCATGACCTTTTAGGATGAAGGAGACTGATGTCCTACCCCAAAGCAGGCCATATCTATACCTTTTTATATTATCCCACACAAGGTCCTAATGATGTCTTTGCTGCTGAGAACAAACCGAGCTAACCGTCTTCTGGTTAGCTAGGGTGCCAGTCCGTTCTGCGGGAGGTCAAGGGTTCGAGCCCCAGATCAGACCAACATTCAGGGTCTCGAAATAACTGAGGAGAATGTACTTACTGCCTTTGTAATTATATCTTCAAATGGTTAGACGTTTAAGTCTTCTTGGATAAGGACTACAAACCGTAGGCACGTCTCCTGCATCTTCAGTGTTACATGGTCAGCAGGGGACGAAAAAGAACCCACACACTTGTTGAAAAGGCGAGGTGATGCATGGCTTGAGTGGGTGAGATCAAATATAGACTGATAGCGGCAGCCATAGGCGCATTTACAACCTGACATCCAATATCACCCAATTGGTCCTGAAAAGCCCCAAGGGCTTTTGGCCCTGAAGCCAATTGCAATTTCAATTGCAACATAGGTTTGGGACAGACTGAAACTCCTTGTCAGCTCACTGGCAAAAGGTGCTCAATTTCTTTTGAAGCTTTTTCTTGCTCAGAAAATCGAAAAGTTGAGGTCTGGTTAACATTCTTTTGACTGAATAATTGCATTACAGAACAATAGCCCTGGACAGTAACCAGCTAAGAATAAGCCATTTATCGGTAGTCAGTAAACGGTTTAAAATGAAGCAGGTCATTTCGCCAGTTGTCCTGTTAGTCCAGAGTCATTTTGCCCGGATTGAGAGTGGATTCGCTTAGAGTATGAAGTTGTTTCCCCTGAGGACTGAAAAAAGTCTTTTTCTACTGGAACTAAGAATAAAGAGAATTAAGTCAAGTTCAAGATTTTTACTGATCGTCATATGGACCATGAAAATATCAAGTTGTCAAACAAAGCCTGTTGATCAATCATTTTCCGATCGATCGAAAAACATTTTTCAGTGTCACTCCCAGCTACTAACACCCACACGCAATGTGTAAAGTGAAGTTAACTGAAATGACAACCAGAGGTTTCCTCGCATTACAAGTTTGCTCTCATGACGATTTTTCTTCTTTGCTATGAAAAACTTTACTTGTGACCAGGCTTCTAATGTGAGTTTCCAATCCCTGACGTCATTTTAAGTTTACGAGGCATATAGCATTTCACTTTCAATGGTAATGCTAAGATATACTTTGTTTTTTTTCAAGCCTTCACTTTTCTGTACTTTTGTGCAGGAAAGTAAATTTACTTTAATTCACTGTGCAGAATTTATTTCTTCTAAATTATCATCAACAAACACACACAAACAACAATAAGTACCAAGAACAATAGTTTTTCTCTCGTTTGGGCTTTCAACACGTAGGTAGGCAGGGAAGGTAGAGTTGTTATCTACTAAATATTTGAATATCAATTGTCTGAACTAAATTATCACTTCAGCGCAATAAGCTCAATCTATTTGTTTACAAACAAGTTGTTAATTTATCCTATTGTAACCGCGATAAGTAAATAAGCCAATCAAAACACATCAAACTAACATACTGCAGTTTTGATACCCGTGTGTACAAAAGGCAGGATAAACACAACACGAATCATTCGATCAGATGATCATTCCAAAGGTTAGTCCTCTCGACAATCAATCATTTGCTTCAATCATCATTTGTAAACTTTGTCTTCAACTATGGCGACTACACAGATTGTAAGTACAGTGTGAAGGCTGTTTTTGCTCTAGTCATCAAGTTTGTAACACTGGAAAGTTTCACTTACTTGATTTTCTAGCAATCTTTTCAAACTTTACTTTATCCTAAGGTATGTGTTTACTTTGATCCTATAGGTATATCACAAGGAATGTACCATGCAGCTGTTTGTGACTGTGCTAGGATTGACCGGCAGTGCCCAGGATATCAGGGTGAACACTCAGATCCCTTTGGCGAGAATGCCAGGGTAGAAACCCACAAATCCTTCTTTGAGGTCCAGGAACTGCAGCCAGGATCGGACATGTCCGATCTAATAACTGAGAGTACCAGACTAGAAACAGATGAAAACAGATGTGTCAGGCATGTTACATTCATTCAAGTTATTATAGTTATCAAAATTTGACAAGGTGAATGACGACTTACAGTTTTATCATTTATAAGAAGGATGTTGTCACTCTAGCTTCTAAATTCATTCCTGCACGAGTAACAATAGTTTCTCAGAAATTGCCAATCTAAGACTCGCTTGTGAATATGGCATTAAAAACTGAATGAATCCTTATTTATTCTATTGCAGCCCAGTTTCCGTCAGACCAGCTACCCAAACTACTTCCAGCCCCATTAGAAGAGTCTTTCCTACTTGAACCAAACATTGGTGAAGTTGAAGTGGGCCAACCTATTGTTACTTATGAGATCGTAGAAGGGACAAAAAGGCGTAAGCAGAAACCAATCGACAGCCTTTGGTATTCCTACAACATCAAAGAAAGAGGAAAAGCTTCTTCCTACTGGCAGTGCACCCTCACAGAGACTAAGGGACAGTTTGTTGGTGGAATACAGAGCCATAACACAGCTCCTTTGAATAAAACAGCTCTGTAATCATAAGGTTTGAGTTCTTGCTATGGCTTTACAGGCCCGAAAAGTTTCCAGGGCTTTCAAGATATGGGTCCCTGGTCTCTAACATTTGCAGCGCCTGGTTAATACTAGCTTCAGAGATCAGATGGCGACCACAAGCGCACATCTTATCGAAACATTCCTGAAAGGAAATTGAACTCTCTCTCGAACATCTTGGTCACAGGAAGTTTTGGCCATTAGATCAGTTGTGCACCATGGTATTTAATATCTTGAAATTCATTGACCTATTCGCTACAAGTAGACAAACCTTAGCTTGTGAATCGTCTTTGTAGAAATAAATTTCTTTAATTTACTTAACAATAATCATAACAGCTTGAAGTGTATTTAATGCCGAAGTACAAAATTTCATACCGTAATCCCATAATAATCCCACGCAGATGCCAACATTGAACTTTTGAAAATCTTTATGAACAGAGATTCGCTTCATACAAGAAGTTTCGTTATCCTGTCATTTCACCAACAAGTCGTTTCGCCTACGTCTCATTCGCCAACGTCCTAAGTTGCTTCGCCAACATCCTACTGGTCAGTTCGCCAACGTCTAACTCAAAGTTTACCTTCACTTGTGCATGTTGTCATTTATTTCATTCCCTCACCTGGAATCTAATCGTTTGATTTCTTTTCAAGCTGGATAATGTATGAATATCAGAAGCTGTCATCATCATAAGAGCGAATCTGTTATGCTATGATTCTAACGGGGGGGAGGCAGCACAACAGATTTAGCAATAAAGCTTGAATGTTACTAATAAAAACTACAAGTTAAAAAGTCTTCAGCGGGCGTGTCGGCAATATTAAACCAGCCTTTTCCCAATCGGCATTAATTAGCGTTGCATTTTAATTAGCGTCACCTATGTGATTGTCGTTTCAGGCTTATTAATATATGAATGTTTCCTGTTAACCAATCAGATCTGTGAATTTCATCTCACTTACCTTTCTGATCCGATGTCATAAGTATAAAAGGCCCAAAGAAATACTGGATCTTTATTCGAGCTTTAGAGCAACTGTGGACCAGTACTCAATGGAGAACCACCAATAGTTACAGCTAACTTTCCAGCTGGTCGACTGAGGAGTGAAACATGGAAAAACCAGTCTCGATTACCTCGACCACCTACAATGTCCACTCCAGGCGTCCCTACACAACGTACTGGCAGTGTACGATGCGACCAAAGGGAAATCCTTGCAAGGCGTCAGTGACAGAGCAGAACAGGATCTTCCAAGCAGGGAAGAGTGCACACAACCATGCCATGGAGATAGGAGCTGTTACCGTGCCCAAAATAATTTCTACCGTAAAGTCAAGAGCATTGGAGGACAAATTCAAGCCTGCTTCAGCAATACTAAATGAGGTACATGTACGTGTTGTTTTGTTATTCTCTTTCTAGGGAGTAAGTATTGATATTACTATTATTATTATTATTATTATAAAATCTCTTGGTCTTCGACTATCGTAGTTTGATTAAAAATATAAAACAAACAGCGATGATAAACAAAAGAGTAGAAACGATTAACAAAAGATTTAAGACGCCTAGTAATAAGATTGCTATGGAGACCTATATAAAATTTTTAACGGTTATACTGTTGAAAATGTATGTTGACTGGCATGTGAAATGTCAAGTTTATACGACGTCTCGGGTTTGCATGACTGTCTCGAATTCTCGAAGCCCTCCTCTTGTTTTTGATCCCAAATTCAGTTGCGAAAACTGAACCGCTAAACTGTGTACCACTATATCAGAAAGATAATGGCCCTACCATTCCTTCTGCACCGAGAGATCCTGTCGATGTTCGTGTGCCTCAAGGCCCAGGCCCAAACAGAGCAGCTGAGGAGTCTCATCGAGTATGTCAGTTGACAGTGGATCAAAAGCCAGGTGTTTGCTCTGAGAAACTGGCGAGTCTACAAACAGCCGATCCGGACTAACAATGATCTTGAAGGTTGGCATAATGCACTCAATTGCACTCAATGAGGTTTGCTGTCATATATAGTTATTGAGGGAGGCAAAACTAA
The DNA here is from genome assembly GCA_019787425.1 of Platygyra sinensis. NCBI lineage: Eukaryota > Metazoa > Cnidaria > Anthozoa > Scleractinia > Merulinidae > Platygyra > Platygyra sinensis. The sequence continues at coordinate 23,411 of JAHPZR010009853.1, forward strand.
CAGCCGTGACAATCAGGCTTGTATCAAACAACAAACTTAAACCTATTCAACACAGTGTCACTAGAAATATCCAAGCTAAGCTATTTTCAAGCTGGGAAAAGTATGAGAACAACGAAAAACCGATGCCCAACTACTGAAGACTTGTTCTTGGCTTAACGGACAAGCACGTGTGAACTAGAACACCTCTGTAAATAGGATACATTGATAAGTGAATAGGATACACTGATAAGAGAATATAGACAGTGAATTTAGGATAGATACATTGGTTTCGGATAAATATAGTTCAGGCTTTGTAAATAGGTTACACAGGGTTTTTTTGTGCTTGTAAATATTTGATACTATATATTACAATAAAATTGCTGTTGTTATTTACTTGACTGCGTTCCATTTTATTTCTATCTCGATCAAAATAGAGAAATAAACTTTGTTTGCTTCTCAAAAAAGGAAGATATAATGTTAATTCACATTGTAATGCATTATCACCGAATTGGAAGCTATCAGACTTTGGTATTCAACAGTCAATTTTCACCGTGAAAATTACCGTGATGTAATGCTCACAAGCCAGCCTGCGAAACTATCAAAAACATGCAGATTGATCTAAAGTCAGTCAAGCGAAACTGGCAGTGACTTAAGATTTCTTGACCCAAGGATCACCCAAGGATCAGGATTGCATTCCAACATCAATAAGCAGCTTTTTTTCCCTAGTACTGGATATCCGAGGTTGGCGAATTGACCAGTAGGACGTTGGCAAAGCGACTTAGGACACTGGCGAATCGACCTAAGATGTTGGCGAAGAAGTCTTTAGCGAAACGACCAAAATTCGAAGTTTCAGGTGCATACACTTGTCCATTTTTAGGTACAGATGAAGTAAAAATGGCTTTACAGAGCCTGAAAAATTTCCAGGGCTTTCAAGAAACTGGCCCCAGGTTCCCGCTGTCTTGTTACATTTGGTTAGGAGTTAATACATTTTGATACTGATATTCTTTCGTTCCTGATGCATTTGGGGGTTGGGAGAGGTGCTGTTCCTGATGGCATGTGCCAAACTGGGTTACCTGAAAACACTGACCCCCGGTCCACGGACTAGCACTACAGACCCCTATACGCACCACCCCCAAAATAAAATAAAAAAACAAAAATAAAGATTTCACTTGCTGCTTGTCCAATAGATCACTCGTGTCGGTGAACATTCGAGCATTACACTTGTAAAATGTACGAGACTGGTTAACAGACCAGTTAACACACCGGTTAACAGACCTGGGTTCAGTCTGAGATGCAAGTTACATCACTGCACGTTGCCCTTTCCTTTCCTGTGGCTCTATATGAAATTTGTAGTTTCTTTCCCTCCGCCATTTTGTTTAAATTCCTCCAAGCCAATTGAGAAGCCTGGAACAAGTTCACAAACCGCGAGAGAATGGGCAAAACAAAATGGCGAAGGAAATGCCACTTAAAGCTTACGTTTTGAGGCTTCTCGGAGATTTCCCGTTCTTTTATATCAAGCCACAGGAAAGAAAATGGCAACGTGCAGTGATGGAACTTGCACCCAAGACTGAACCCAAGTCTGTTAACCGGTCTGTTACATTTTCCTAGTGTAATGCTCAAACGTTCGCCGACACAAGTGATCCATTCCCGGTCTATTGGACAAGCAGTAAGTGAAATCTTTATTTTTGTTTTTTATTTTATTTTGGGGATGGGCCCTTGAGGGTTCCGTAGTGGTAGTGCGTGGACTGGTCTGTAGGTAGTCCACGGACCCGGTCCGTAGTGGGGGTCCGTGGACTGGGGGCCTGTGTTTTTGGGTCACCTGTGCCAAACCTGCCCAGCATATGCTCACAGCATTCTACTTACAATCTGTCAACCTCTGATTTACTGTTGTAACAATATTAATAGAAAAAAGTGTCTAGCTTGAGGTTAGGGGCATCTGGTATAAGCCAAACAAGCGAAATAATAAGCTTAAAAATTTAATTAGCGCAGAGTGCAGTATTATGATGATTTTGGGGTTGACAGTGCTTAAGCACCATGGCAATAATGCAATCAGGTAATAAGGTGTAAACTTAAATGTTTAAGGGTTGGGGTAGGTATCTTTGATCAGTGTTCAACACTATCGCTTGCCCACTTGCCCACTTGGGCAAGTGTGTAAGCTTCCAGGTTGCCTGTTTGGACAAGTGGTTAAGGATAAAACTCCAGCCGCTGGGACAAGAATAAAATCTAACAGCTGCAGCAAAATCACCTGAACCCTTTTTGTGCCTAGTGCTCGTAGAGCTCAAGGCACCATGTTATCATGCATACGTGTGCGTCCATAACACTTGCCATTCATGTAATATGTCATGAAGTGTCCTCCCCTTCACTTTTTGTGCCTAGTACACGTAGAGGCCTAGTGTTCATAGAGCTCAAAGCACCATGTTATCATGTAAACGTTTGTGTCCGTAACTTGGGTTTTTGTGCCTAGTGCTCATAAAGCTCAAGGCACCATGTTATCGTGCACACGTGTTTTTGAAGCAAACTCTGCTCAGGAAAACCCAGGTGCCGCACCTATGAGAACAGTGCTACGAAATATGAATGCACAAAGTTATGAGGAATGCCCTAACTACTTTTATTTTATGCCTTCCAAACTGTGAAAGCAATGCCCCAGATTAAACAATGATTCAATCATAATTGGCTGCATCAGTGATTAATTATTTCTTCAAAGAGTGAAGACAAACAAACCAGAGAACAAAGATTCGATTATGACTGTATTATGCACTCTATCAATCAACGTCTTTACGAAGCCCCCAACAAAAGCCTATGCATTGTAAACATCATTCAACAGGACTGTGTTGATTACAATGAAATAAAGTTGAAATTTTGTGCAATGGTTTTACAGTTAGCAGGCAATGGTATTGTATGACCTCTCTCTTGGGATTTACGCTGGGCATAAAGTTAGAAGGCACAAGTACTGAAAATTCAATGAAACAGCGAGCGAAGTGAGCTGGTGATTTTTTGGGCAACGAAAAAATACACTTGGCAAGTAAAACTAGAGACATAGTTGCCCAGAGGGCAAGTTGGCGGGAAAATTTGTGTCGAACACTGTTGATTGCTACGTAAAATGTACTGCACTTACATTACTTCGTGGATAACATCACAAAACTATATATGGTTTCAATATTCTCATTATATTAGTGGTACTATTCTCTTAAGAACAAAAGCAATTTGCTTGAAGTGCTTGTGCAGGTTGATTAGCATTAGTGTGGTTGTGGTAGAACACAACATGTAAGACACATGCGCTCTAGTATTGTCAGCATGATGCCATCCGTTCTCGAGTTCAGATTCATGCGTGCAATACGACACTTTCATCTCGACGGGCAATAGCAGTTATATCTCAGGTAATGTCAGTTTAGTGCAAAGAACGCTTTTGTGACAGTGTATATTTTGGAATCATGCCTAGCCGGGTTAAAAAATGTTGTGTGCTGTTTTCAAACTATTTTGTGTCTGCTAAGCATTAAAGAGCTAAACAAATGGATCTCCTCTGCCGCTTGTTTATTTTCTCCTCTATGAAAGAGAACTAGAAGTTCACAAATGTATTCACTCGAAACATTTCCGAGTTAGCGGCATTAAAATTAGTAATGTTGTGACAAAAGAAACTTCTCAAATATTGCTGCAGACACTGTGGCACTAACAGAAACCACAAATAAATTTAGTCAGTCTTTGAGGGAACTCATTCAACAATGTAGGATATAATATTGGTCAAGTTGAAATGCTTCTCGGTTGTATTAATCGACATCACTGTGTATTTTGAACTGGTTCATTGTCACCAACAGTGGCAACCTATTAAGACCTCTGGAATGAAACAAAATCATCCTCTTGCATTTTTTTTCGAAAGTTAATAACATTATATCATTTCTCTCCAGCAAGAAAAAGCTCGCATATCTTCCTTTGTATGCTTTTGACAAAACAAGGGTATCATGTTACAAATATGGGAAAGCTTTACGTATAACCCCATACATTTATTATGCATGCAAAGTTATTAATTATGTATGCACTCTATTGTTTTAGAAGACAATAGCAACTCCCTAAGGTATCAAATATATACATCGATAATTACTACTTACCGTATGAATAAAAGAGGATTTCATTGCACACTCTCGCGCGCTACATCGCACGCTGTCTTTTCTCTGATTCTCTACTTCCCTATCTCCTTTTTTCTCCTGTTTTTCTCCTCTATATTACCCAGACTTCTTGCACTTTTTTTTCTTTCTTATCTTGTACCCCATCAGGTCTCAAACCACTTACCTTTCGCATACATTTCGCTTACCAGTCTTTCTTCTACACCACTAGACAACGAGATTCAGTTGAGTTTTATCCCCCAAAATCTAATTTTTATTCTACTTGACACGTTGGCATGCCCAAAAATTAACATAAAAATTTACTTATTCATCTGTTTAATGCATGCTGCACTCGGCACGAAAACTTGCATCGCAGTTGTAGGTCCTTGGAGAATAAAAGGTGGAGGAGATGATTTATTTCTTTCTCCCAATCGCTTCCACCTGAGCTGACAAAAGTCTACAAAGTCCATAACCATATAAATACAACTGATGCCCTGATGTCTTCCTTTAATTTCTTTAAACTGTGCAAAATTTTGGCGGATCTCGACCAGTGCATACAGTGGTGCAAGGAACACAACCTGCTCGCGTCGTCAATAAAGTGTCCGCGAGAAAATTGCAGTAATACATTGACGTGGACACGACAAACTTCATCGCGAGATGGGTACGAGTGGCGATGTTCAAGAAGAAAATGCAATGGCATGGCATCAATGCACCAGAACTCATGGTTTTCTGGAAGCAGGCTGTCCATTGATAAAGTATTAGCCCTAATGTACGCTTGGGCACACAAATTTACTACTACTCAAGCAGTGCACGAGACCTCGATAGATGACGAATCAACCTCAACAGAAACAGTGATAGATTGGAATAACTATTACATGCATGATGAGCGACATGTGGAAGGCTTACGACTGCCTAAAAGATGAGGGCTACACTCATCTCACAGTCAACCACAGCCTAAACTTCGTAGACCCAGACACAGATGCGCACACACAGTGCATTGAAAATACATGGTGGGGAGTCAAACGAAGTATGCCTCGTACAGGGACATCTAAAGATCTCTTCGAAAGCTACCTACAGGAATGGTTGTGGCGTCAGCACTATGGAGACGATCTTTTTGGAAACATAATCAAGTATATCGCCAACTTATATTTAGTACGCAAAGATGCGTAAATTGATCCGTTTGTCGTACCACTGTATGCACTGTTCGTGATCTGATCGTCGCTTCATGGAGGAAAGAAACAAAATACACAGCTTTAACACATGGGAATGAATTGGAGGAAGGAAATCAGGAGGGAAAAAACAACCAAAGACACGATGAAGGTAAGCACTAATTTTATTTTTCTTTGTAAAAAATACAATTTTAATCGGTGACCCGATCAACACTTTATAGCTAACCACAAGCAGCCTGCACTGCTTAGGCCTAAAACACTATTTTTTAAGCCTAACTCGATATCACTATTATTTTGAGCAGTTTTAAGCCTGGGCTCTGTTTTAAAATCCGGAAAAAGCGCCCAAAATAATGATATTAAATCTCCGATTTGAGTACTTCTAATTTTAATTTTGAAAAGTCTTTTTAAAATCGCTTCATTTTGACGCATTTTTGACGAAAAATTCAGCGAAAAATATCAAGTCTAAAAGTATGCGACACTTGGAAAAAAAAATTATAAGATGTAGGGTTATGCCAAGCGAACAAGTCTCAAAGGAGCGCTATTGTTTACGCTATTGTTTAGTTAAACAAAGAACTGCATGCATAATAAATGTATGGGGTTATACGGAAATCTTGCCCAAATATGCGAGGAAAACAAAAGTATCAAGTTACAGATGTTGGCGTTGCAAGAATGAATTATCACGTTTGCTAGTAGTTTAACATTTAAAATGAACGAAATGCAGCGTAAAACACCACAGTAAAATTTTTCAAACCGTCTTCACAAATACATTTTTGGGCCTTTAACTAACAAGTTACATACAGAAAGCAGATGACTCAATCCTGCATAACACTCTGCACTATCGCTCGGCAAAATATTTCATTTTCAGCTGTTGTCAAATGCAAGCGTACCCTTAATACTACTAATGACGCACCCCGTCATTCTCTACGCAGCTTCGTTAATCATTTCCAGCAATAAAATCTCCAAACCTTGCATTTTATCGACGAAAACGTAAACCACATTTACACAAAACGCCGAAAACTCGGGCAGGCATGGCAAGTCTCGACAGCTCTCCTGCACGTGGCGAATCTCGCAGCGCGTTTCTCTGCATCCGCGATAAAAGTTGACATGGCCTATTGCCAAAATTCAAGCTGCACACAAGGTTTTACATGAATTCAAAACGTACATGCCGTGAACTTGCTCAAACCACAATACCACACAGAAAAAAGACCACATACCTCAAAACAGCTGAACATTCATGTCCAAAACCATGCTCAAACGCGAAATGATTAAAATGTCGAGGGGAGACTGGAAATATTGCAACGTGCAAAAAAACAATCTCGGTCCCAGGGGCTCTCCTAGGGTCGCGTGACGCAGGCTGTACAGAGTTGAATGAAAATAGATTACTTCATAGAAAGTGTAGCCTGCGAACGCAGACGTATTTCCGGCTGTCACTGGTTCCGCCGAAAATAACAGTGCGACGTACGGATTTTTATTCACGAGTTGCAAAACTTTGCAAAACGAACGAGTGAGCGCAGCGAACGAGTGAGTTTTCAAAGTTTTGCAACGAGTGAATAAAAATCCGTACAAAGCACTTTCTATGCTGTAATCTGTTTATTGTATATATAACGAGAATTAAACACAATCATTAATCAGTTTTAGTTTTTTTCCGGCACCATAAGTTTACATGCAGAACGCTGAGAACGTAATGAATGACCGAGCGTAATGAAAAACAAATCCGCTTTCCAGTCCAGACACAGGCGTACCACGAGCCTACACAAGCTTAAATATATATAATAGGGGAGAATTCGTAAATACATAGTGAGAAATCTTTTCGTTTGTCCATAATTACTGTCAGATTCAATCATGTCATGGCGACGTTTCGCGCTGTGCAAAGACAAATTCGGACTCTGTTGACTTACACTGTTTAAATTTGAATGTTCCTCCTTGAATGTTGTTGGCTTTCTGATGTTAAATTTACTTCCTCGGTTTCTTGAATGGCCATTGATTTTCAAACTGAAGTTCTAGCGCTCAAGATATTTGTTAGATATATTCCATTGCTGTTTTTCCAAAAGTTAAGTAAAACGGGAACCGAAGCCATGTTATTGAGACACAAACTTCAAGCGGACGCTGATTTCAAGCCCACGCTTCTCGGAAGCCATTAGAGTGCTTAACTCTGATTGGCTAAGTGATTCTATCATGAACGGTGATTGGTTATATTTTTCACATGTGAAGAACGCTACACGCAAACCTGATTGGACGTATCGCTTTTTTCACCGGTGAAATAAAGCACATATAGAGTTCTATTTGTAAGGTTTATTGCCTAAAATTCTCGCTATATATATACAATAAAATTAAATACTGTATAACCGCAGCAACAAACCGATGAGAGTGCCGCATCTTTAGTAGACCTAAATCAGTAGAAATTTTAGAATACAAAATATAGACGGCACACTGATCCCGACGGCAGATATGACCAAAATAAAATAAAACGGAGTAAAGGACTAAATTATTTTGGACAAAATTGTCCTATATTTCGCTTTGCAATACAAACCTTCCTCAGGGGCGGAGTAGAAAAAAACATAGCTGGAGACTTAGAACTAACCACATCGACAGTGAACCAGGAGGGCCTAGAATCTACAATCAGAGACAAGTCTTGGGACGAATCTGCACTTTAAGCATTTTCGCACACACCTCAGACGCGAATACAACTTCACCTGCCTAACCCCATCCCCCCCCCCCCTCCCCACTCCCCACCAATACAATGTTGAAAACTACAACCTGCAGTTTCTTTTGATTTTCATTGTTTTGGGAAGGAAGGGGAAAAGTAACGCGTTTTTAGCGCTTTTTTCAAACTTAAATAGTAAACTGACAAAGATAATTCGTTAAATTACCTAAGTGTGCCAAGGACTTTATTTTGTCCACGATTGTATCAGTGATTTTCACGTTTCATGGAAAAATGCTCAATTGGGATCTAGCTGATTTATTTTAGCCCTAAGTGCATTTATGACCCGAGAATGTGAAAATCTGAGATTAGAAAGGCCTTTCTAAGAGTTTTTACATTGCTCTTCCGTATTTGTCAATGGTTTTGGACCCACCGGGAAAGGTGTTGATCTCAAAAAACATAGTAACTTTTGTATGTGATAGAAGTGATAATGACGTCGCTTGATTTGGATACGTAATGCAATGCACA
>JAHPZR010009855.1:0-2500 GCA_019787425.1 Platygyra sinensis
GAGTGGGTGCAAGATACCCTGAAAGGTACAAGGTAACCTCAAAACAAAGAGCTGAAAATTCAAACCAAAACCTGAGATCAACACTAAGTGTTGAGTGGATTGAATAACAAAAGGTTTGTATCACATTTGGAAAACTACATTGTAAGCACCAGTGTTTCTATAAAAGCATGTGAGAACATACTCAAGATGCCTTTGAGAGAAGAGAGAGTTGTGTTGCATAATAAAGTTCACAGTGTAAACAAAGTATGAAAGGATGTGAGGGCCAGAGTTTGCAGGCACGAGGCTTAAACACGTTAAAGACAATTCAAGCAACAATGTTCAAGGCTATACAAGATGTTTCATGTTGCACTGACAAATGTATGCAAGCTCTAGAAGCCCTTTAATTTTTTGCAAGATGTGATGCATTTGACTTAATGTGCATTAAAGGACCCTAGTCAGCCTCTGCCATTTTCGATGACATCGAAATTATTGATATAGCATGGTGAAGCGAGTCCTTATTGTTTTACTGTAAGCTGTGTTCCAGAAGGTATGTTTAATTATCTTGAGTACTTCTACAGTGATTTTTCTTTGTTTTGACAGGCTCCGAATAAAATATACCTGTACACTGTAATAGCCAAATTCTCAAATGTAAACAAAACAAAGGTATGGCTGACTAGGGCCCTTTAATTCAAGCAAAATTTGAGTATCAAATTCAATATTGTTTTGAATTTTCAGCTCTTAACCTGACTATCAAAATGAGTAATGAAACTTGATTTTCAATTATGGAATTCATTTATTCACCTCTGGAAGGAATGTCGTTAGCACAGTGGAACCTTGATTTAACAAACCTCTATATGAAGAAGTCTTCAGTATAACAAAAGATTTTTGTGGCCCTAGTAACAGTAAACTATGCAGAAAAAAACCTTGATACAACAAAACCTTGTTAGAGCAAACATATTCTGCCAATCACATTGCCCTTCATTATATCAAAGTTCCACTGTAGTTTGACATTACTATAGCATATATTCCTTGAAATTGGTAGTGATCATCAATCAAACAGGGTTTACTGGTACTATAATGTGTAGTTCCAGAAAATATCTATACCTCCCCTACAGAAGAGATTTTCTCTTAGACCCCACTCCTCACCCCCCACCCCTCTGGAAATTCCAATTAAGCTTCATACTTCAGGGTTGTCAAAATAAGCCAGCAACCGGCGCATTTCACCGGCTATTTTGAATACTGCACCGGTTACTCCGAATGATAGTAGGTCAGTTCTGAGCGGGATATCAGAGAAATAAAATGGAAATAGCTGCCTACTTTTTGGATGGAACCTGCTACTCAAAAACCTACTGACAACCCTGATACTTCATACATTTTTTGTCCTTACAGAACCCCCCACCCCCAGGAAATTCCAATCCCTTCTGTGGGGGAGTATGGATATTTTCTGGACCTGCATAATGTATAAACAATATATAAAAAATAACAGATGACATTACTGATCAAATGTAGATTTGGCTTGGCATTTCATTACTACGTGTATTTAGTTTCGTACTACACAACTTGTGTGCAGCACTCGTCAGATAAAATTGCCAAATGCGACTGTACATCATAACAGTGAGTATGCTGATTTGAAATACACCTGCAGCCATTTGAAATATGAACATTTTTCAAAAGAAAGGAAAGCTGGAAATTATAAGTTAACTCTCCTGCCATTGAAATACAGCAACAACAATATTTCATTACTTCTCAATTAAGCCTTACTCCCATAGCTCCACAGGTACATGTACATGTACAACTGTAGCAGCGCTAATCGAGGCCGGCCAGGATAATCAGTGAAAGAAAAAGAAAATACACAATAAAAACTGTACACAAACATAGTTTTAGAGTATGAGCAGTCCACCACTTCTTTATTAAGCTTTAAATTAAGTACTGTTTTCTAGCCACTTGAGCTGGGTCATCTTATTAAGTTTGTACTCTCTAGTTTACTGTGGTTTGATGCTGTTCATATATCATACATAATTCATTGGCCTAGACAAGAACTTTAATTTACTAAAATGTGAACGAATGATTCACTTTTTTCTTTGTTTTTTTTTGCCCTTAGTGTGCACAGCATCTGTAGATCACATAGGCTTTGAAAAAATTAACAAATTCACAGTTGACTGAAAATTTGAATGATGCCTATGTTTGCAACCTGTAAATAAAGTTAAAATGGAACAAATTATTAAGTTCACGAGAAATCGTGAATCAGCATTTTGAAAGAGAGGATTGTTTTTCGATGGTAAGTTTCTGGCGTGCTAGTTCCGAAGTTTTGATGGCGGTTCTGTGAGGATCAAGGGCACAAAAACTTTGTACTTGCCAGTTGTTCATACAAAGCATTCTGCTAGCTACACAGGCTACATGTAGCATTTACTTGACTTGACATGATGATGGATGTTAGAGAATCCGGCTAGTGAAAAATTTATTTTGGCTAGTGAATCAAACGTGTCACGTATATAGCCACAGTGGGCTGGCAAGCTGAAAA
>JAHPZR010009855.1:7500-26632 GCA_019787425.1 Platygyra sinensis
TGAAACATTATATTTTCAAAACAAATGTTACCATTTCACACTTTACACATGTATATACCCTGTACTGTAATCAAGGTGATTGCAGATCTTTTTTCACAGTGCTCAATAGTTGATAATAATAGATGACGAACTGAGCAACTGTAAATTTGACTTGACATTTTATTGCTATTTAGTTTCATAGTACACAACCTGTGTGCAGCACTCATAAGACAAAGTTGCCTAATGCGAATTTACGATTATTACACTGATTTGAAATACACTTGTATTGCAAATATGATAGGTACAGTACATGTGCATGATTGCTCATTTACAAAACAACAGAAAGTTGGAAATTATCGATAAATGCTGTTACTTTGCAATTGTGTGACAAGAGGAGCTCTAAAAGTTAAAATTTAGCCTTTGTGAGGAAGAATTTGTTTGCATGTCTACTTGAAGTTATCAGTTCATTCTCTTGTTCAGAGAGACTAACTCAGGTTTACAACTTAAGGCACTTCTTCCAGAGACAGAGGTTGCATTGATTTGAAGTGGAGTAATATGGGGCGGCTTGTTTTAAAATCTTTCAAGTGACTTTGAACTTTGACTTACTGTCAAAGTCACTTGGAAGCTGCCCCATGTAACCCCACTTCAAATCGATGTAACCCATACACATGTAGTATTCTATTATTTGTTAACCTGAGTTAGCCTCTCTGAACAAACAGAATGAACTGATAACTTCACGTACAGACATCCAAACGAATGCCTCCTGAAAAGTAATTTAAAATTTTAAAGGCTAATCCCTTGCAGCTTATGCACGTACGTGTATCATTGGCCATCCCCTTGGTGGGGGTGGGGGGGGGGGGGTGGTTGGGCAAGGGATGGGACTTTGTACAGGAACCTGTCAAAGTTCTTGATTCCCCTCTCCTTGAAGAGGTCACAGAACAATCAAAGTTAAGAAATTCCCCTCCCACATGGGGATCATATTGAACAGCATCAAACCACAGTAAACTAGAGAGTACAACAAATTAATAAGATGACGCAGTTCAAGTGACTAGAAAACAGTACTTTATTTAAAGCTTAATCAATGAGAGGCGGACTGCTCATACTCTAAAACTAGGTATGTGTAGTTTTTATTGCATACATTTTTAGTGTGTATTTTCTTTTTCTTTCACTGATTATCCAGTCCGGCCTCGATTAGCGCTGCTACCTGTGGAGCTATGGGAGTAAGGCTTAATCGAGAAGTAATAAAATATTGTTGTTGCTGTATTTCAATGGCAACAGAGTTAACTTATAATTTCCAGCTTTCCTTTGTTTTGAAAAAGTGTTCATATTTCCAATGGCCACATGTGTATTTCAAATCAGCATACTTACTGTTATGATGTAAAGTCGTGTTTGAAAATTTTATCTGGCGAGTGCTGCACACAAGTTGTGTAGTACGGAACTAAATAGGAATGAAATGCCAAGCCAAATCTACATTTGATCAGTTTGTCATCTGTTATTTTATATATTGTATATACATTATGCAATTCCAGAAAATATCCATACTCCGTCACAGAAGGATTGGAATTTCCTGGAGTGTGGGGGGCTCTGTAAGGCCAAGAAATGTATGAAGTATGAACCTTAATTGGAATTTTCAGAGGGGTGGGGTCTAGGAAAAAATGTGAGGTAGAGATACATGTATTTCCTGGAATGACACATTATTTAAAAGTACCAGTAAACCCTGTTTGATTGATGACCACTACAAATTTCAAGGAATATTCACTATAGTAATGTCAAACTACAGTGGAACTTTGGTATAATGAAGGGCAATGTGATTGTTTGCTGTAACAAGGTTTTGTTGTATCAAGGTTCTTTTCAGTATAGCTTACTGTTACTAGGGCCACAAAAATATTTTGTTATACTGAGGACTTCTTCATCAGGGATTTCGACAGTTTTGAAAAGTAGCGTCCATGTGTTAAATCAAGGTTCCACTGTACTAACCACATTCCTTCCAAAGGTAAATAAATGAATTCAATAGCAATAAAGCTGGCTATCAATCTACATGTGTACCAAAAATTATTTTGAAATATAATGAATTATCCAATTTTTAGGGCTTTTCTATGCAACCATTGTCTAAATCACTTTTTGAAAGCTGAGTCAAAAGGAGTCTGCCTCAAATTTTGGACAGTAGCTAGTTTACTATTCATGTCCGCAAAGTTTTATTTCGAGACATTTTATTCTCCGAGAGTGATTTTTGTACTATCACTTTATGTTGATTCTTTAATGTTGTGAAAGTCCTTGTATAGTTTGATAGCCAGCTCTGTAAGTTTTAATTTGACATGAGGTTAACATATACATGTAGTGTCTTCAGATTAAACTGGAGGCACTACATGTACATCACGTTTGTATGATATACCTCTAAAGGCACATGGTGATTTAAAAGGGAGAAAATTTTAACAACTTTTTATCACACCAGATATTACCAGTAAATCAGACCACATTTCAATGTTATTACTTGCTTTTCAATATTTCATTGCATAAAATTACATTTAGGGATAAGAAAACAAATGACATTGACATACATGTACAATGAGTGCTTTCAAAAGTGTGTGAAAAAGTTTTGGTGAATAATTTCATTTTAAATGCTACTGCATAGGAATTCAATATTATTTATTGGTAGACACATATGTATAGACAAAAATTTAAAGGAAGTCTCTACTGTAGTGCTGTTATGACTTTTACAGTCATGTTTAATAAAGCGCATTGTGAAATATCTATTTTGTCTCTCTGTCTGTTTGCTTTGCTTAAAAGTTTAACTTTTCAGCTTACCACTGAAAGGATAAACTTACACACGTGTACATTTAATTTCATGTCTTGATAGTGTTTCGATGTTTAATTGAATTGGATTGGGCAGCTCATTATTAATTACCACAACTTGAGATACATTTCCTTCAAGCACTGAGTTCAGAAAATCGAAGTATATCCAGTAGAACTGCCATTGTGATGCTCCAATTGTACATACAACTTCAGGCCTTTTCAAAGTAAAACCAGCTTATAGAATGTAAATTCGAATGAGTTACATCTTTAAGCAATCTTAAGGTCAACAGTAAGAATTTGACATTAAGTATATCTATACCTTAATCCCGCTTAAAGGAGCATAAATCTGGCTCTGACCAACTTTACTTCAAGTATAAGATTTGGCGTAAATCTGAGATGGAAGGAATTTAAGCCATACGTAAAGTTGGCTTAAAAGTTTTAGTCTCTTTAAGCTAACTTTAAACATGAGCGTAAAGTTGGTGTAACTGAAGTGTAGCTTTAAAAAATATAAAGCTGGCGTAAAGCTGCTTATTTTACACATTTACAAGGGCTTTACGCTGGTTTTAAACAGTAGTAAAGCTGTCTTTTCATGCTGTGCGGAGTGAAAATGCAGTTCTTGGCAATATTTTTACATCTTTGTGTTGTAATTATGATACCAAACATACATGTAAAAGATCATTGTGATTGACTAAGCCGTCTTTCTCTGAGAGTGATATGAATATGTCCAGGTTTTCGGCTGAATTTATGGCGGCCGCAGCACGAAAACCGCAATTCTACTTTTTGTTGGATTTCTCAAAATCAAAAACTCTCAGGTAAGTTTTAGTCTTATTTTCGAAAATAGTTGACCAAAGGGTTTCTCCTGGCAAAATATGAAGAAATCCGTAATTTCAGTTTTGAAAATTTATTCTCGATATTTACAGTCCAGTGGTCTTATCAAGCTTAAATCAGTAAAAATTTCAGTACGTGGGTCTGATGGGAAAAAAAACTACGTTCCTAGTAAAAGCACTGTTTATCTTGATCCCAATCTTCACTTTTTGGTCAACTTTCTAGTTCAATCTATTTAAAAATATATTTCTAAATAATTATTTCAACAAAATGATTTTCTCGAATTTTACTAAAGAACAGAAATCTATGCTTGCGTCTAACATTTATCTTAAGCAAACTGAGAGCTGGCTATAAGGAAGCATTGCACATTACACTCGTCTATACTTCACTTTTGACCGAACAAAATGATCTTGCCGTTTTTTACTACAACACTAGGAAGACATGCACAGACGCATGTAATGCAAACCATGTAGAACCATGTAGGCAGGCCTGAGTAACAATTAGTTTCTTAACACTGAACTGTTTCATTTTGCGAATATCACAACACACTCTTGGATGAAAAAGGGCTTTATGGGCTTGTTCGAAAGCTAGACAGTGCTCGCATCACAAGTAGTTCCTTAATGAGCAATGCCTCTTACACCCTTTCATATTTTATTTTTCAAGTTTAGTGCCTCACAGTTACTTTGATCTAAGAAACACATTCTAATAGTCCAATGAAACATGTTTACTGCTACCAAGCTTAACCATCCATTCTTGCGTATAAAGGAGGTCATTTTCATCTTCCAGACCCGCCCACAATAAAAGCAGCCACTACATCAAGGAGCAAGTCTTGGATTGGTCAGACAGTGACGTTGAAGTGTATGTCAGATGGTGTTCCTCTACCAACACTCACTTGGTGCAAACCTGATGGTAGTCAAATAAACAGCATCATAGCTACACAGATCACAATGAATGTGACGCTCAACGTGGATCAAGATTTTGGTGATTACAAGTGCATTGCTGACAATGGAGTCAGTCCTGCTGATTTCAAGAAAGTGAAAATAGAGCAGATTAGTAGGTCTTTTTTTATTGTCATAATTGATATTTTTGTGCTATCTGTTAACTTATCTGTCAAGAAATAGAGTTTATGATATAAACACCGATAAAAATGCCAGGCAAGCTTTCGTGCGAATACATGATTAAATAACGTTTTATCTGCACAGGAAAAAGATCACCGTTGCACCGTCGCAGCGAAAGTAAAATGGTTTGGGATTTCATTGGTGTTTACTTAAGAGATAGAAAGCATGTACCATAATTCTATCGAGTTTTAGTATAAATCTACTAGCGTTCTATCACGAATGCCGTTCTCTGATTGGCTACGCTACTCACTATCTATTCTGTGATAGATAGAGAGTAGAGTAACAGTGTGCGCTTGTTTACAAAATGACGGTCGTCTCTTAGCGTTTTCGAGGTGTTGAGAAGAGGATTTATATTAAGTTTTGAACGACTAGTAGATTTATACTAAAACAATTAGATTATTCGCTCTCGATTTCTATCGCACGATAGTTGACTCGGGCTGCGCTCTCGTCAACTATCCCGCGATAGAAATCTCGAGCTCATAATCTAATTGTTAAATAGAAACATGAGTGGAAGTTTGGGAAAATGAGAAATGCTGTGGGAACACGAGCCGCAGGCAAGTGTTTCTACAGCATTTTCGAGTTCTCCCATATTTGCACAAGTGTTTCTATAACTCGACAGAAACACGGACAACATGTTTTCTATTTCTTTTAGAAACACCGCGCCAAAAGGAAAGAAAACAACCCCTTCACTTTGATCGTCAAAATGTAAATTCTCTTTGCTTGCGCCATCATTACGTCAACAGCAAGTGCTAGTTCTGTGTTTCCATCGATTTTTAACCAGTCAGTGCACGTATTTTCTTGGGCTGTTTTCTAAATAAGTATTAAAACATTACTCATTCGCTGGGCTCACTCGCAAAATATTATACAACCCTTGAAGAGAAATTTTTGTTTCTCCGAGTGGCCATGGTCTTTTCCATATATTTTACACGGCCATAGTAAGTGGTAAAAACAATATTTTACAAATGCGAGCAGCGGAGGAGTAAAGATAGATTATTACATGTGAAAAGTATTCAGAAGTATAGCT
Source organism: Platygyra sinensis (assembly GCA_019787425.1). Classification (NCBI taxonomy): domain Eukaryota; kingdom Metazoa; phylum Cnidaria; class Anthozoa; order Scleractinia; family Merulinidae; genus Platygyra; species Platygyra sinensis. Next base: position 13,240 of record JAHPZR010009855.1, read on the forward strand.
TTTAATACTATATCACTTACTCGCTCGAAGACTCGCTTGTTCACGCTATTGTATTTTATATTGAGTGCGGCGTTTTACTAGTTTTATTAGTTTTACTATCATGCATTAATACGCGATGCTTTCGTTTTGTCTCATCCTTGGTTGTTCTAACGATAAAAAGAGACGTCCAGGCCTCACTTTTTACTGACTGCCTAAAGTGATCACAAATCAAAGTGAAAAAAAGGTAAAGTCTGCATACGAGCCAGTTAAGGCCCATCAGGTCGGAGCTTATCCCGGTTTCTGTAGCATGAAGCAACTAGAAGTGAGTATTTCTACTACCCCCTGGATGGGATGTTAGTCCATCGCAGGGTTACCCACAGCATTAAATTCGCCGGTACCCATTTATACACCTGGGTGGAGAGAGGCACCGTGAGAGTGAGGTGTCTTGTCCAAGAACACAACACAATGCCCCCGGCCAGGGCTCGAACCCAGACCGCTAGCTCCGGAGTCTAGCGCACTAACCTTGGAGCCACCGCTTCTTCCACCTCAAAGTGAACAGAGCGATTTTTTTTTGAAATGACTGGCGAACGAAATGTTTAGCGGCGTTTATTATTGAGAATTTGACAGAAAATATTATAGAACTGATCGTTTTGCGGTATTTATTTTATTCCGGTGAAGCCACTTACTTGTATAGGATAGATTTTTAAATCCAGATGGGGTTCCTAGCACGAAAAAATCACAAACTTTGACACAATGCGTACGGAGAAAAAACAACAACAAAGAGCCCTGAGAATAACAGAGAGAAGGAAATGTGAAAGAGAGCGCGTAGAATAGGAGAGCATTTGGAACCTCCTATACTACCAGTTCTTTGTCTAAAGAAGAAATAGTTTCTCTTAAAAATATCTCGATTTCATCATCGGACAACTTTTCATCAACTATATAATATTCTTTGTGAAGGTCAGGAAAAGATAGCTGAAGATACTTGTTTTCAAACAAGTCTGTCACTGATTGGATGTTTCTTTTGCTCGAGATAAATAAATCACAAAATGGATACATGATTAATTAAACTAAGACAAACAGGTTTGATTTGACAAATGCACGTGAGGGCTATTACAATATGGTAATTTTAAGGTTGTTTGGATTTTTATTTTCTTGTCGAGACTGCTTTGAGTAGTTTGCTCGAAAAGAGGAAAACTCGGCCCCAAAATTCACGCTAGCAAGCCAAAATAATAAGGGTGGCTGAAAAAGCTAACCCATAGAACTAAAATGTAATATCTTAGCAGTTATTTAGCACTGTCAGATCCGCCTGAAATTTAAACCTGAATTTCTTGCATTATTTCAAAATTGTAGGTCGTTTTTACGTGACGTCATAACTTTCTGAAATTCGAGAAGCAGAGATTTTCTCAAAAATGTAATCATCAAGGCACTGCGACAATATGGAAAAACGTAAAACCATTTTGGTCAAAAACAGCGACGAGGTTTCTACGTTCGCTTAACGTGAGTGAATAAAATGGGTACAAATTTAAATATAAACTAAGAATTCCTACAAAAAGACTCTTTTCAGGGACGCTTGAACTTGAGATATGATCCAAGGACAAAGCTCGCGGCAAAGACGCCGATCCCGCAAGTCCTCGTGCGCGTGTCTCTTTGCTGGCCGCCCATGAGCGTTTGCGGGAAAAACGCCGATACCTTGCGGGCGTTCAAGCGATCAATCGAGACTTTTTTCCACCTATCCACTGGAAATACCTACATTCTGTCTTCTCCAGTCTTCCTCTATATTACGTGGGGAGTACTAAGGTGCCTCCTCGGGTTTTTGGTCCTCTGGGGCCAAAAACCCTGCGGCGACAAAGACTGGATTTTTGAAAATGGTGTCAATAATTTGCACCAAATCACCCATATTTCACTTTGATTTCACAACTTCTAAATGGGTTTTAGCAGCTTGACCCCAAGCAGCAAAACCATAAGGAAAATATTAGGGAACGATAGATACTTAAAAGAGTACAGAGAGGAACGAGGTGCCTAAGGCGAGCAATGACTCCAATAATTTTACTCATTTCCAGCTCAAATTACTGTCGAGTAAAATTCCAAGTTATTTGACATGTTCCTTGCATTTAAGAGAAGTGAAAGTATGGGTGCTGTTATCAAACATCTGGATATTTACCTAATAACCAGCTAACGCTGATAAAGATGGAAAATGACATAATTTGACTTCTTAGCATTAAGCGTTAGTTTATTTGCATTTCGCCATTCAGAGACTTTTAGCAGTTCGTTATTCAGTGACAGTTTCCAGATTTCAAATTCCTTTAGACATGTCTTGTAGCACGACAATGGACACTTCACTCTTATCAATGGCCATGAGAAAATCACCTGTTACGTGCAAGAGAGCAGTTTCCGTCGAGTGACGTTTTCGATTACCGCTCTTATTTTTAGATAGCTTCTTATGGGTGGTTACGTAGTCAACGAAGTGGCAGTGAGCTAATCTCTCGGACACCTTAGATAGTTCTGGTGGTAATGAGATGGGCCGGTGATTACAGGGATTTTCAGGGTTCCCAGACTTTAACACAGGAGTAGCTTCAGTCATTTTCCATACTTTCGGGAAACAATGCCGGGAAACAACGCCAAGAATGCAAGTGACGACATCCCTTCTATTATGATTCCCGGCACTATCATTTAAAGATAAGCAATTGACTAATTCAGTCAAAAGACAAATGCAGAATCTGAGCGCCAAGATCGGTGTGCAAATTAAACTTGTCTTTCAGAGAAGGCAAAATTGGCCAAGTTTTCGCTCCGAAAGAGAAGAAGCCCCCTATTGTTAGCAATAAATGCGTGGTTTACAAAGTTCATCTGTGCTACGCAGATTATGTCGGGTGCAAATCCCGACATTTATTACAACGCATAACCGAACACAAATACTCGGCAATCAGCAGGCACATAGAGGAGCATGGGCTAACGAAGTCTGCTTCAAGGAAAAAAACAAATTTCTATTATGTAGAGATGCAGATCGATGTTTGATTGTTTAGAGTTATGAAATGCTTTTCATTTAGGGAATTGAGCCCAGAATAATAACACAGAAAGACTCAATTCGTGGCAAACTTTGTACGTGAGTAACTCTTTGCGGATTTAACGAATTCGCGCCCTAACGCTCCCAAAGGTGACGATATAAAAATTAAATGGAAAGTCATTCCTTTTCTTCCTTCTACTCTTTCATCATCCTTTTGTTGCTGTCCTTTCCCCCTTATTTTCTCTTTTACTTGGCTTGGAGCCTGTCTTTAGAAGTTGTGAAATCAAAGTGAAATATGGGTGATTTGGTGCAAATTATTGACACCATTTTCAAAAATCCAGTCTTTGTCGCCGCAGGGTTTTTGGCCCCAGAGGACCAAAAACCCGAGGAGGCACCTTAGTACTCCCCACGTAATATAGAGGAAGACTGGAGAAGACAGAATGTAGGTATTTCCAGTGGATAGGTGGAAAAAAGTCTCGATTTGATCGCTTGAACGCCCGCAAGGTATCGGCGTTTTTCCCGCAAACGCTCATGGGCGGCCAGCAAAGAGACACGCGCACGAGGACTTGCGGGATCGGCGTCTTTGCCGCGAGCTTTGTCCTTGGATCATATCTCAAGTTCAAGCGTCCCTGAAAAGAGTCTTTTTGTAGGAATTCTTAGTTTATATTTAAATTTGTACCCATTTTATTCACTCACGTTAAGCGAACGTAGAAACCTCGTCGCTGTTTTTGACCAAAATGGTTTTACGTTTTTCCATATTGTCGCAGTGCCTTGATGATTACATTTTTGAGAAAATCTCTGCTTCTCGAATTTCAGAAAGTTATGACGTCACGTAAAAACGACCTACAATTTTGAAATAATGCAAGAAATTCAGGTTTAAATTTCAGGCGGATCTGACAGTGCTAAATAACTGCTAAGATATTACATTTTAGTTCTATGGGTTAGCTTTTTCAGCCACCCTTATTATTTTGGCTTGCTAGCGTGAATTTTGGGGCCGAGTTTTCCTCTTTTCGAGCAAACTACTCAAAGCAGTCTCGACAAGAAAATAAAAATCCAAACAACCTTAAAATTACCATATTGTAATAGCCCTCACGTGCATTTGTCAAATCAAACCTGTTTGTCTTAGTTTAATTAATCATGTATCCATTTTGTGATTTATTTATCTCGAGCAAAGAAACATCCAATCAGTGACAGACTTGTTTGAAAACAAGTATCTTCAGCTATCTTTTCCTGACCTTCACAAAGAATATTATATAGTTGATGAAAAGTTGTCCGATGATGAAATCGAGATATTTTTAAGAGAAACTATTTCTTCTTTAGACAAAGAACTGGTAGTATAGGAGGTTCCAAATGCTCTCCTATTCTACGCGCTCTCTTTCACATTTCCTTCTCTCTGTTATTCTCAGGGCTCTTTGTTGTTGTTTTTTCTCCGTACGCATTGTGTCAAAGTTTGTGATTTTTTCGTGCTAGGAACCCCATCTGGATTTAAAAATCTATCCTATACAAGTAAGTGGCTTCACCGGAATAAAATAATACCGCAAAACGATCAGTTCTATAATATTTTCTGTCAAATTCTCAATAATAAACGCCGCTAAACATTTCGTTCGCCAGTCATTTCAAAAAAAATCGCTCTGTTCACTTTGAGGTGGAAGAAGCGGTGGCTCCAAGGTTAGTGCGCTAGACTCCGGAGCTAGCGGTCTGGGTTCGAGCCCTGGCCGGGGGCATTGTGTTGTGTTCTTGGACAAGACACCTCACTCTCACGGTGCCTCTCTCCACCCAGGTGTATAAATGGGTACCGGCGAATTTAATGCTGTGGGTAACCCTGCGATGGACTAACATCCCATCCAGGGGGTAGTAGAAATACTCACTTCTAGTTGCTTCATGCTACAGAAACCGGGATAAGCTCCGACCTGATGGGCCTTAACTGGCTCGTATGCAGACTTTACCTTTTTTTCACTTTGATTTGTGATCACTTTAGGCAGTCAGTAAAAAGTGAGGCCTGGACGTCTCTTTTTATCGTTAGAACAACCAAGGATGAGACAAAACGAAAGCATCGCGTATTAATGCATGATAGTAAAACTAATAAAACTAGTAAAACGCCGCACTCAATATAAAATACAATAGCGTGAACAAGCGAGTCTTCGAGCGAGTAAGTGATATAGTATTAAAAGCTATACTTCTGAATACTTTTCACATGTAATAATCTATCTTTACTCCTCCGCTGCTCGCATTTGTAAAATATTGTTTTTACCACTTACTATGGCCGTGTAAAATATATGGAAAAGACCATGGCCACTCGGAGAAACAAAATTTCTCTTCAAGGGTTGTATAATATTTTGCGAGTGAGCCCAGCGAATGAGTAATGTTTTAATACTTATTTAGAAAACAGCCCAAGAAAATACGTGCACTGACTGGTTAAAAATCGATGGAAACACAGAACTAGCACTTGCTGTTGACGTAATGATGGCGCAAGCAAAGAGAATTTACATTTTGACGATCAAAGTGAAGGGGTTGTTTTCTTTCCTTTTGGCGCGGTGTTTCTAAAAGAAATAGAAAACATGTTGTCCGTGTTTCTGTCGAGTTATAGAAACACTTGTGCAAATATGGGAGAACTCGAAAATGCTGTAGAAACACTTGCCTGCGGCTCGTGTTCCCACAGCATTTCTCATTTTCCCAAACTTCCACTCATGTTTCTATTTAACAATTAGATTATGAGCTCGAGATTTCTATCGCGGGATAGTTGACGAGAGCGCAGCCCGAGTCAACTATCGTGCGATAGAAATCGAGAGCGAATAATCTAATTGTTTTAGTATAAATCTACTAGTCGTTCAAAACTTAATATAAATCCTCTTCTCAACACCTCGAAAACGCTAAGAGACGACCGTCATTTTGTAAACAAGCGCACACTGTTACTCTACTCTCTATCTATCACAGAATAGATAGTGAGTAGCGTAGCCAATCAGAGAACGGCATTCGTGATAGAACGCTAGTAGATTTATACTAAAACTCGATAGAATTATGGTACATGCTTTCTATCTCTTAAGTAAACACCAATGAAATCCCAAACCATTTTACTTTCGCTGCGACGGTGCAACGGTGATCTTTTTCCTGTGCAGATAAAACGTTATTTAATCATGTATTCGCACGAAAGCTTGCCTGGCATTTTTATCGGTGTTTATATCATAAACTCTATTTCTTGACAGATAAGTTAACAGATAGCACAAAAATATCAATTATGACAATAAAAAAAGACCTACTAATCTGCTCTATTTTCACTTTCTTGAAATCAGCAGGACTGACTCCATTGTCAGCAATGCACTTGTAATCACCAAAATCTTGATCCACGTTGAGCGTCACATTCATTGTGATCTGTGTAGCTATGATGCTGTTTATTTGACTACCATCAGGTTTGCACCAAGTGAGTGTTGGTAGAGGAACACCATCTGACATACACTTCAACGTCACTGTCTGACCAATCCAAGACTTGCTCCTTGATGTAGTGGCTGCTTTTATTGTGGGCGGGTCTGGAAGATGAAAATGACCTCCTTTATACGCAAGAATGGATGGTTAAGCTTGGTAGCAGTAAACATGTTTCATTGGACTATTAGAATGTGTTTCTTAGATCAAAGTAACTGTGAGGCACTAAACTTGAAAAATAAAATATGAAAGGGTGTAAGAGGCATTGCTCATTAAGGAACTACTTGTGATGCGAGCACTGTCTAGCTTTCGAACAAGCCCATAAAGCCCTTTTTCATCCAAGAGTGTGTTGTGATATTCGCAAAATGAAACAGTTCAGTGTTAAGAAACTAATTGTTACTCAGGCCTGCCTACATGGTTCTACATGGTTTGCATTACATGCGTCTGTGCATGTCTTCCTAGTGTTGTAGTAAAAAACGGCAAGATCATTTTGTTCGGTCAAAAGTGAAGTATAGACGAGTGTAATGTGCAATGCTTCCTTATAGCCAGCTCTCAGTTTGCTTAAGATAAATGTTAGACGCAAGCATAGATTTCTGTTCTTTAGTAAAATTCGAGAAAATCATTTTGTTGAAATAATTATTTAGAAATATATTTTTAAATAGATTGAACTAGAAAGTTGACCAAAAAGTGAAGATTGGGATCAAGATAAACAGTGCTTTTACTAGGAACGTAGTTTTTTTTCCCATCAGACCCACGTACTGAAATTTTTACTGATTTAAGCTTGATAAGACCACTGGACTGTAAATATCGAGAATAAATTTTCAAAACTGAAATTACGGATTTCTTCATATTTTGCCAGGAGAAACCCTTTGGTCAACTATTTTCGAAAATAAGACTAAAACTTACCTGAGAGTTTTTGATTTTGAGAAATCCAACAAAAAGTAGAATTGCGGTTTTCGTGCTGCGGCCGCCATAAATTCAGCCGAAAACCTGGACATATTCATATCACTCTCAGAGAAAGACGGCTTAGTCAATCACAATGATCTTTTACATGTATGTTTGGTATCATAATTACAACACAAAGATGTAAAAATATTGCCAAGAACTGCATTTTCACTCCGCACAGCATGAAAAGACAGCTTTACTACTGTTTAAAACCAGCGTAAAGCCCTTGTAAATGTGTAAAATAAGCAGCTTTACGCCAGCTTTATATTTTTTAAAGCTACACTTCAGTTACACCAACTTTACGCTCATGTTTAAAGTTAGCTTAAAGAGACTAAAACTTTTAAGCCAACTTTACGTATGGCTTAAATTCCTTCCATCTCAGATTTACGCCAAATCTTATACTTGAAGTAAAGTTGGTCAGAGCCAGATTTATGCTCCTTTAAGCGGGATTAAGGTATAGATATACTTAATGTCAAATTCTTACTGTTGACCTTAAGATTGCTTAAAGATGTAACTCATTCGAATTTACATTCTATAAGCTGGTTTTACTTTGAAAAGGCCTGAAGTTGTATGTACAATTGGAGCATCACAATGGCAGTTCTACTGGATATACTTCGATTTTCTGAACTCAGTGCTTGAAGGAAATGTATCTCAAGTTGTGGTAATTAATAATGAGCTGCCCAATCCAATTCAATTAAACATCGAAACACTATCAAGACATGAAATTAAATGTACACGTGTGTAAGTTTATCCTTTCAGTGGTAAGCTGAAAAGTTAAACTTTTAAGCAAAGCAAACAGACAGAGAGACAAAATAGATATTTCACAATGCGCTTTATTAAACATGACTGTAAAAGTCATAACAGCACTACAGTAGAGACTTCCTTTAAATTTTTGTCTATACATATGTGTCTACCAATAAATAATATTGAATTCCTATGCAGTAGCATTTAAAATGAAATTATTCACCAAAACTTTTTCACACACTTTTGAAAGCACTCATTGTACATGTATGTCAATGTCATTTGTTTTCTTATCCCTAAATGTAATTTTATGCAATGAAATATTGAAAAGCAAGTAATAACATTGAAATGTGGTCTGATTTACTGGTAATATCTGGTGTGATAAAAAGTTGTTAAAATTTTCTCCCTTTTAAATCACCATGTGCCTTTAGAGGTATATCATACAAACGTGATGTACATGTAGTGCCTCCAGTTTAATCTGAAGACACTACATGTATATGTTAACCTCATGTCAAATTAAAACTTACAGAGCTGGCTATCAAACTATACCAAGGACTTTCACAACATTAAAGAATCAACATAAAGTGATAGTACAAAAATCACTCTCGGAGAATAAAATGTCTCGAAATAAAACTTTGCGGACATGAATAGTAAACTAGCTACTGTCCAAAATTTGAGGCAGACTCCTTTTGACTCAGCTTTCAAAAAGTGATTTAGACAATGGTTGCATAGAAAAGCCCTAAAAATTGGATAATTCATTATATTTCAAAATAATTTTTGGTACACATGTAGATTGATAGCCAGCTTTATTGCTATTGAATTCATTTATTTACCTTTGGAAGGAATGTGGTTAGTACAGTGGAACCTTGATTTAACACATGGACGCTACTTTTCAAAACTGTCGAAATCCCTGATGAAGAAGTCCTCAGTATAACAAAATATTTTTGTGGCCCTAGTAACAGTAAGCTATACTGAAAAGAACCTTGATACAACAAAACCTTGTTACAGCAAACAATCACATTGCCCTTCATTATACCAAAGTTCCACTGTAGTTTGACATTACTATAGTGAATATTCCTTGAAATTTGTAGTGGTCATCAATCAAACAGGGTTTACTGGTACTTTTAAATAATGTGTCATTCCAGGAAATACATGTATCTCTACCTCACATTTTTTCCTAGACCCCACCCCTCTGAAAATTCCAATTAAGGTTCATACTTCATACATTTCTTGGCCTTACAGAGCCCCCCACACTCCAGGAAATTCCAATCCCTTCTGTGACGGAGTATGGATATTTTCTGGAATTGCATAATGTATATACAATATATAAAATAACAGATGACAAACTGATCAAATGTAGATTTGGCTTGGCATTTCATTCCTATTTAGTTCCGTACTACACAACTTGTGTGCAGCACTCGCCAGATAAAATTTTCAAACACGACTTTACATCATAACAGTAAGTATGCTGATTTGAAATACACATGTGGCCATTGGAAATATGAACACTTTTTCAAAACAAAGGAAAGCTGGAAATTATAAGTTAACTCTGTTGCCATTGAAATACAGCAACAACAATATTTTATTACTTCTCGATTAAGCCTTACTCCCATAGCTCCACAGGTAGCAGCGCTAATCGAGGCCGGCCTGGATAATCAGTGAAAGAAAAAGAAAATACACACTAAAAATGTATGCAATAAAAACTACACATACCTAGTTTTAGAGTATGAGCAGTCCGCCTCTCATTGATTAAGCTTTAAATAAAGTACTGTTTTCTAGTCACTTGAACTGCATCATCTTATTAATTTTTGTACTCTCTAGTTTACTGTGGTTTGATGCTGTTCAATATGATCCCCATGTGGGAGGGGAATTTCTTAACTTTGATTGTTCTGTGACCTCTCAAGGAGAGGGGAATCAAGAACTTTGACAGGTTCCTGTACAAAGTCCCATCCCTTGCCCAACCACCCCCCCCCCCCCCCACCCCCAACCAAGGGGATGGCCAATGATACACGTACGTGCATAAGCTGCAAGGGATTAGCCTTTAAAATTTTAAATTTCTTTTCAGGAGGCATTTGTTTGGATGTCTGTACGTGAAGTTATCAGTTCATTCTGTTTGTTCAGAGAGGCTAACTCAGGTTAACAAATAATAGAATACTACATGTGTATGGGTTACATCGATTTGAAGTGGGGTTACATGGGGCAGCTTCCAAGTGACTTTGACAGTAAGTCAAAGTTCAAAGTCACTTGAAAGATTTTAAAACAAGCCGCCCCATATTACTCCACTTCAAATCAATGCAACCTCTGTCTCTGGAAGAAGTGCCTTAAGTTTGTAAACCTGAGTTAGTCTCTCTGAACAAAGAGAATGAACTGATAACTTCAAGTAGACATGCAAACAAATTCTTCCTCACAAAGGCTAAATTTTAACTTTTAGAGCTCCTCTTGTCACACAATTGCAAAGTAACAGTATTTATCGATAATTTCCAACTTTCTGTTGTTTTGTAAATGAGCAATCATGCACATGTACTGTACCTATCATATTTGCAATACAAGTGTATTTCAAATCAGTGTAATAATGTAAATTCGCATTAGGCAACTTTGTCTTATGAGTGCTGCACACAGGTTGTGTACTATGAAACTAAATAGCAATAAAATGTCAAGTCAAATTTACAGTTGCTCAGTTCGTCATCTATTATTATCAACTATTGAGCACTGTGAAAAAAGATCTGCAATCACCTTGATTACAGTACAGGGTATATACATGTGTAAAGTGTGAAATGGTAACATTTGTTTTGAAAATATAATGTTTCAATAGCTCTTACAAAAATTAATCTTAAAAAGTCCCCATGGCCCCCTAAATAGTCATGAATACATACTGTACATGTGTCTTGCAAGCCAGTGTTCAACATGACAGTTTTTCTCTTCTTTTCTTCAAGTTAGTATGCCAGAGATTTTACATGAAGCACTACCAATTTACCTTATCCTATGAATAAAATACAATATGCAGAAAAGGTTAGCTAAGTTTATGTGTAAATCCATATTGGGAAACATCAAATCAAGCTTGCAGTACTAAGGAAAATAACACAATAAATCAATCAGTAAATTCTACATTGTAGTTTGATTTAACAGCTTAGTTCACCCTCATTGCAATTACTGTGTCTTTTGAAATCAAGGCTACAAATTAACTTCCATCAGTCAAACAGATCTTAAATCAAACTGTTGTGTGACAGAATGTTCATGTCTGAATGTGAATTCAATTCAATGTGAATTCAATGTTCAATATCTTTGAGGTAGCCTCTGGTTACAACCAGAGGCAATTCCATACATCTTAAGCAAACTTTACATCTGAACTTTACCCTGGAAACGTAAGCTTAAATTACTGGTACATAGAAGACACACAGGAAGACAACAATGGCTTACCTGCAATTCTGTTGTTGTTGATTGATACCTCCGTATGTATCGATGTTTTCACCGATGTATCCATACAAAAACCGCTTGAGATCGTGCGCAGAGAAGAATTTAAGGTGAACTGAATGTTATCCGCAAAAGTAGAGCTTCTAAACAGTGAAAACAGGACCAAGACATCGATACAAGCTCCCGGGTACAACGATATTTCACACCTTTCAAAAAGGACGCCAGAAAATGGCAGGAGAACCGAGAGAACCTGGTATCTAATTTGGAAAGCCGCTGATAGGTTGGGCACTCAGAATGCTACTGTGGGCGTCCGGCCCGGGGTCGCTGTAGGCTGCCAGTCGTTCGTCGTTTCGAAACAACAATTGAAATTTCGTTTCAGAAAATAATCGAGGAAAAATCAAATTAGTAAAAAGCGTTACAGGTTATCGAACAGACTTTACTGCGGTGTTCTATAAGTCACTTGAGCTCCTCATGACTTCGCGATTCGTTGCGCTCGTGTAACACAACTTCGTGCCGGCTGGTTTTATGAACAAGGCAAGTTGTCGAAAGGCAGTTAAATCATAACCTCTCAGTTTCCTGTACAGAAATTTACATTCCTTGGCGTAAAGTTTGAAATTCTTGCGATAAAGGGATCATACTCTAAGAGTACGACAGATGGGTGATATGTTGAAGGTCGTAACCGGCTTACTTAGAAGACGTCCAGATACTGATTTTAATTTGTAATTTTCCATACATTTGTCTGTAAATTTGAATGAGTAGACAAACATCTAGATGCGGTTCGCGGGAAAACATTTACAAACAAATGTATGGAAAATAAAAAAAAAATAGTTCAGTGACTCATAGGAAAGCTGCATCCTTCAAACTTCTACTTAGTATTTTAACGTTTTGATTCACAAATTGTGAAAAATTCAATTTTGGAAGAAGTTATTTGCTATCGGATTCCTATACAAACACTGTAATTTCTGACCTCTTTGCCTACCCGTCAAGATGGCGTCGAAAACCGTGATAAGGCCTATTAATGCAATACCTATGTTATAAGAAGAAAAGAAAAGCGTGAAGTTATTCAACAGCTTTACTCTTACGTTCAGTCACCTAAATGTTGTGAATAAAACCTTTACAAATAGTTAAGAAATTTAATTGTGGCAAAAACTTGGTCGACAACCTGTACATAAACACAAAATGACATTTACCTCCGCTGGCGTGAATGCAGCTTTCCAAAAACTTTAAGAAGATTTAATTCATGGCGTAAAGTTGATCAATACCTTTACACTATCTTTACATTACATTTAAGCTCGGGGCGTAAATTTAATCTTTATCAATCTTTAAAGAAATTTAAGTCACGTCGTAAAGCTGGACAATAACCTTTACGTCAACTTCACATTAGCTTTACGGGTTGAAGCGTAAATGTAACATTTATAAACCTTTAAAGTGATTTAAATCACAGCGTAAAGTTGGTCAAAAAGCTTTAAGCAGATTTAAGCCTTCGTTTATTTTTCGTAAATCTCTGTTTTCATGCTGTGCCGGGTTACAAGCGCCGAAGATTTCTAGTTTTTACACTTTGAAAAAAACCTTAATGTAAGACATTTTTGAAGGCAATTTCCGTACCTTGGTACATAGAAATTGCAAGTGAAAAAATACATTTTTGCAAAGCCCTATTATTGCTTTACAACATATAAAAAATTCAGCTTGGGCAATTGAAAACCTGTATAAGAAAAAACGTGTAAGAAAGGCCTGTTACGCGTAATTTACACTACAATTGCGAGCGTCACGCAAGCACAATTTTAACCCGTGTTTAGACGAAATTCAAGGCTCAAAAAATCACTCTGGTAGAAGGTTTCACCTACGAAACTACACTCTAGGGAAGATAAAAAATTTCAACTATACATCATCCCAAAAAAA